>JAQGBS010003225.1:0-11835 GCA_034698545.1 Acrobeloides obliquus
TGCGCGCAATCGATTTCTCGTGCCCGAAAACCCCCGAGTACCAAAAATCAGCCAATTTAGAGAAAAAAAATTTTTTTCGAGATGCAGTCACGATTGTTACCCCCCCTTTAAACTTTTGATTCGTTTAAAAAATTTTTTGCTCATTTTTGCTTGAAAAAAATCGGAATTTCATGAAAAAATGGCCATTTTCTGGCAAATTTCATGAAATTTTTAGTCATTTTTACTAAATTTATCAAAATTTTCACTAACATCGACAAAATTTTGCCATTTCTTTTCACAAAATTTCAAGAATTCAATCTATTTAGACTCAATTTCGCAAGAAGCCGTAGTTCGAAATTTGCATAATTCTTGAAATTTATGGAGGAGGGAGGGGTCACTATTGAGAGGTTTGACTGTACTAAACAATGGGGGAGGGGGGCACTCAAATGAAGAAATTTTCGAAATTTTTTTTGGAAATGCCCCTCTAGGGATAAAAATATGCGGGGCATCCGAATTTTACATTTTAGAAGCAAAAAAACGTTTCCCTGGTCCAGGGAAGGCCTGTGTATTAAAGCTAAAATCGTAAAAATGAGATTTTTCGCTTCAATACACAGGCCTTCCCTGGACCAGGGAAGCGTTTTTTCGCTTCCAAAATGTCAAATTCGGATTTTTCCCCGTATGTTTTTACCCCCTAGAGGGGACATTTTCAGAAAAAATTTTGAAAATTTTTTTACTTGGGTGGCCCCTTATTGTGTAGTAGCTTCAAAAGTTTATATAACTAAATTTCTTGATCATTATCTGTCTCTTTAAACTGGCTATGCTACTATTAAACAATATATATACATGCATAAATTATCGAAACCAATTAACCCGTATTATTGTTTTCTTCTCTTCATTTCAAATCTAGGCTCTTCTGGTCCAGGACTACTAGATACGGATCGAGAATCGGATATTCGATTTTTAAGGACTTCAATTCGTCGTCGAATTTTTGTCTCAAGTCGACTTTCGTACTTGTCTTTGAAAGACCATTCATTCAATACCAATGTCCAATAGTCACTCTCCTTATCCGGATCCTAAATCAGAATACTAATGCTAGTTTTACTCAAAAAATTTCGGCCAAAAAATGAAATTTGTCTAAAAAATTGAATTTTGGTAAAAAATCAAAAAAAATTTAAATGAAAAAGTTCATCTCCCTTCTCTCAAATTCCCTAACCTACCATACGATGAGAAACTTCGTCGATAAGCAACTCATCTCGTTTTTCCATTAGATAAAACAAAACACGAATTGCTCTGCTTGATGAGATATTTTTAGTCAATATAAAATCCAAAAATCTACTGGCGATTTCTTCAATATTCTAAAAATAAGTTTTAATTAAAATAACTAGTATCTCGATTAGATATAACTGAACGTGAAATTTTTCAAAAAAAATTTTTTCATCATCTGAAATTGATCCTTCTAGGGGTAATTTTATGCGGGTAATCCAAATTTCACATTTCCGAGAGCTGAAAATCTTTCCCCCGAATCAAGAAATGACTATTTATATGACGTATGACATGTGATTTTTGTCAAAAATGTGGCATAAATAGCCTTTTCTTGATTCAAGGGAAAATTTCCAGGTTTCGAAAATGTGAAATTCGGATTACCCGCATAAAATTATCCCAAGAGGGGTCAATTCCAGATGGTGAAAAATTTTTTTCAAAAAAATTCACGCTCAGTGGGATACCTAATCGATAGTTCCTTTAAAAAACACTTTTTTATATTTGACTCAGCTAAAAAAAAACTAACCGGAAGCTTTTTTATAAATCGAATACTCGCCAAAATGTCCTCATCATGATCCATTTCAAAGGCTTTTTTTATCCAATCAAACCAAGAATTTACTTCACCATACAATAAATTCTTTATTGGAAAATCTAAAAATGATTTATTAACACTTCCCTGTCGACATTAAGTAAATAGTTTTTCAGAAAATACATTTAATGAGAAATATTATGCTGCAAAAAGTTTTTAAAAAAGATTTTAATAAGGGCAAAAAAGGTATTTCAATCGAGGAATCAAACCCTCGGCCCTTTAAAGTCAAAGTCAAGCACGATCCCACTGCACTATGAAAGAAAAAATTTTCGTTTTTACAATTCAACTAAGTAAGTCTCAATAAAAATTTTGAAACAAACTTTTTTCAATAAAATTTTTGCAGCATAATATTCCTCATTAAATGTACTTTCCGAAAAACTATTAACGTCGGCATGGAAGCGTTAAATGCATAAAATTCAACAACAACTTACTCGACTTTATTGCTTGTATGTGAGGCAAACATTTTAAAAAATCAAATTCACGTTCAGGAGACTTGAAAAACGTGAGGTACAATTTTAGCTTATTTACATCCTTTTCAGGAAGTTGGCTCAAAACAGAATCTCGCATTATAGAATACAGTTGTTCCAAGTTTATCCAAAGGTGTTCGTGGAGCTTTTGGGTTTTCATAATGGCTTTTGCTTCAGCTGGCGAAACTCTAGAATATGTTCGAAAATAATAAATGCAAAAATACAATGACTTACTCATCATCGTTAAGCAGATATTTCAACAATGCAATTAGTAACTCCCATTTTGATAGGTGAAATTGATCAGCTACTTCTAGGACATCACCAATTAATTGTTCATCTTTAGTCCTAAAATACATATGTAGCAATGGCGCAGTGAGGGGGAGGGGAGGGTGGTTCACCTCCCATTCTGGAAAAATCATAAGGGTCCCTCTATGTTTTGATTGGCCAACATAAATCTATGGGTATGATTTGGATCAAAAATTCAATTTTTAGGGCAAAGATTTTTCCATTTTTTAACAAAAAATCCAATTTGACATTTTTTAAAAGACAAAAATAAGTCATTTTCAGCATATCAATTAGCATTTTTCAAAAAATTTCCGCCAGCGGCGCTGATTTTTGCGCTAACTCAATGATTCCAACAAAATTTTCGTCAAAAATCGCAAATTTTCGAGCGTTTTCAGGTTAAAAATAGGTGTTTTTCAACAAATTTTTGGAAATTTTTCGAAAAAAAGCATAAGGGAAACCAAGGTAATAAAATTTGATTAAAAAGATTCCCCCTCCCATTCTTGGAGGCTGGCTACGCTGCTGACTAATAGGTAGTGAGAATGATAACGGAAGCAATATACACCCCCACCCTCAACTTGGCTCCGATCAGGGTAGAACCCAAGTCTTCAAACTCGAAGTCTGTAATGCTATCCACTAGGCTATGCTTAAAAAGTTGACAATAAAATATACAAATTTTTTAAGACAAAATCGAACCGACTCAGGTCGGATTCGAACCCGAGATCATTAGACTCGGATCATGGAGCACTACCACTAGAGCCAAGCCTACACTTACATTGAAATTAACGAAAATAAAGAATCAGAGCGATAAATTGAATCTTCGAAGAAACGCTCACGTTCTATGCCTTAAATTAAAATAGTAAAAAGTGACAAAACATTGGAAACTAAAAGATAACACAATCCTTACCTGTTTCTAATATCCTCTCTATGGCAGAAACTCCCACTTGTTCTTGCTCATTTCCAATTTTTAACAGAATTCCTGTGGGCAAACGCTCAATAACAGATGTTAACTCCGAAAGATTGGTAGTCGATTGTTGATGCTTGCCAATTTCTTGAAGTTTTTGAAGAGATTGTATTAATTTACGTAACAAGTTGTTCTTGGTCAATTCAGAATTTGATGGTGTTTCTGCTAAAAGGTCTACAAACAAAGCGACCGTGACACTACAAATAATGAAAATTACAGAAAGTGACAAAAGAGGACTTGCCTGCATGTTAGCCATTCCCGAGCAAAATTATGTACAATTTCATCACAATTAGTCGATGGGCAGGCTTCTGATAGACAATCGAGCAATTCTTTTGGTATATTTGGCGCGCCTTTTGAAGAAACTCTATGGATGTCATCAATAGATGTGTACATAGAATCCAGGAGAAACATATCATCAATCAACATTTCCGTAGATGCATGATCTTTCTTGACTTCTTTAAAATTTGATATTCGAGTGGCATCCAACACTTCCAATATTTCTTCGTTTGGTCCAGTGGGACAATTTAGTATCATGCAAGTCACCAGCTCTTGTTCTAGCTAAAAGGACCATTGGTACTACTTTGGATTAATGACCTCGGTACTATTCCACTTTGGGGGACAAAAAATTTTTTCGAAAATGACCCTCTAATGGTATTTTTATGCGAGAAATCGATTGCGCGCATTCCCGAAGCGTGAAAACAAATACTTTTCGTAAAAATTAGCCTTTTATACTGCAATCAGGCAAAAACTGCTTTCACGCTTTGTCTCTGAGCGCCATAAAAATTGAAAAAATCGACATGCTTCATTTTCAAAGGCTCATTTTCATGAAAAGTATTCGTTCTCACTTCGGGAATGCGCGCAATCAATTTCTCACATAAAATTAACCCTAAAATGCTTGATTTTGAAGGTTTTCCGACTTCAGAACCCTATCCGAAGTAGTATCAGACCATTTTTTAAAAGAATCAATTATAAATAGTTACATGAGAAACTTCTCTGCATGCTCTAGCTTCCTTGCATAAATGATAAATACCAGAGAGTCCTTTAGCAGTCTTTAATAGCTGACGGATATAACGTTCAAAAACAGAAAAATCGTGAGCCTTAAGTGCCTCTTGAGCACAACATACCATTGCTTTGGCGGCTGGTGTTTTAATCCCGAGTAGTTTAGCCAATTCAGCACATTTCTTCACCTATAGACCGATTTATATTATCTCAAAAATACGTGCAATCGATTTCCCGTCTAGAAAAACCCTAGTAAAGTCGAAAATTTTGTCAAAAATCGACTTTTATAACCAGTATCAACATTTTTCTTATTAAGCTACATTCTTGAAAACTACAATTTTTTTTGAAAAGTCTGTATGTTGACACGAAAACATAAATTTCATTCAAAAAGACAGATTGGGTCGTATTCAGCATACACTCTTTACTACTACTAAAACAAAATTTCATAAAATAGTGAAAAATGCCAATTTTAGATGTATTCTTTAGGCGTAGATACTTATGAAACAACTTAATATCATCTAATAAAAAAATCAGAGAAAAAGACCAAAAAAACACAGACAACGGCCCGTAAATCTTACTTGCTTGTAATTTTTCTCAATTCCAGCAACTTCTTGTAGAAGATTTTCTGGATCACAAAAACGATAAGTAGCCGGGAGCCGTTGCAAACCAAGATCAATGCTCATTTCAATGACTGACACATGATTAATTATTTGCCTCACTGAATTAGACATGTGCTTATCAGGAAGTAATTTGATCACAGCACGAGCTAAATCTAAATTCGGGTCATTTTTCACAGGCATAGCACGTTCAATAAATTCTTGGCATTTTTGAACAATGATATCTTCCCATTCTCTAAAAAATTAATTAAAACACGTTATTTGATCGAATAAAATCGTGAAGTACCTTAATGAAAGTTTATGCGCGTGATCTTGTCGAAAGTCAACGACCAGTTCCAATGGAAAATTAACAAAACGATTCTCCGCAAAGAAAAATAGCATTTCAGAAACAACCATCGCGTTAACTTCATGCTTCGTCAAGAGATCGGAATAAAACGATTGAATATCCTGTGCTTGAAATAGCAAACTCGGCCAATTTAAGTTGGACTTTTCGGCTCCTCTCGTGATAAACTTATGAAACATCTGTTCGGCAAGAGTCTTTGAAGCAAATGAATTGTATAACTGGAGAAACGTGGGCTGGAAATCCTGACGATTGAACATGCTTAATAACCGCGAAAATTTCGATAGCATATTAAATTTCTCCAAACTTTCGACCAGACTCTCACCAGTCAATGTAGTTTCACAAAATATAGAAACAAGTTCTTCTTCAGTGAAAAGGTTTGGCTTAATTTGGACAAGTTTTTTTAGCACATTCAAGTTGTATTGAGAATGTGATTGGACAATGTAGAAAAGCTCCTTCTTGGCGGATTCAGGGTGAAATTTTTCGAAGATTTCAGTAATTTGCTCAATGTTTTCTTGAAGATCTTCTTCTTTCATCTTAAATTTAGTGTTAAATTTGATAGCAAAAATTCAATTACAGTCAACCTTCGATATAGTGACCCCTCTGGGGGTTGACTGTATTAACAATCTGACCATCAAATAAATACTTACATGTTTTGAGATAGCGTCTCTAATATAAGAGGATTCGACAGTCAAAAATTGATCGTAAGAAAGTGAAACATTCGAAGAGAAATTGATAAAATTCCGAAAGATTGACATATTGGCCAACGTCCCTTTCATCTTCTAAAATAAAGTTTCCAAAAATCACGAAAAAATATTACCTCAAATCCATGTTCAACTACAATTTCAAGTAGCGAAATCGAGTGGTTCACAATACCGGTAGTCAAATCGATCGTTCGAACTCGATCTTCACACCATTTTTCGAATAGCTGTCTTTCGTTTCCAGTAAGCCTGCAAAATATTGCAAAATGGTAATTAAAAAAGTGACAAACAAGTATGGCATAAATGGTGCTAGTTCATCAGCCTTCAATGTATCTGGGCCAAGCTCTATGTTCTTCAAATCCTGTACCGCATTTTTAGTGTTAAAAACAATAGCATCATCCAAATCACCTCTAAAATTCACAATTACAAGATTATCAAAAAATCAAATCCTAACCTGAATGGGATAATTGATACATAGCTTTTTGGTGGAATCGATTCGGGAATCAACGAAAGAATCATTAGCATGTATTCGTGTAAGAAATTGATGTACTTCATTACGATGTATTGCAAAATCTCGATTCCTCCTTCCTGAAAATTAGAGATGGGCTGAGAGATTTTTCCAAATCCAGATTTTTCGGGAAAATCTGTTTTTATTCTGAACAACCTTTTTATAAGCACCAAAATGTAAAAATTTGTTGCCTATGAGATTCTAAAAATCAAAATCTACAATTTTTGCAAAGATCACTTTTTGTCAAGACTTTACATTTTGGTGTTTGTAAATAGATTTTTCCGGGAGATGAAAAGAGATTTGTCCGAAAAAATCTGGGAAAAACCGGTTTTTTCCGGAAAGATCCCTAGTAAAAAACAATCTATCAACTCAATATCACCCATACTTTAGCAATAGTACAAGTCATTCTCAACAGATCCGACGAACGAAAGCGTAGATAGAGCGATGAATCATGGATCAAGTGTTTTGGCAAAGATTCAAATATAACTTTGGCTGTATAAATTCCTTTCCTTTGGCATTCATCCACTTCATCCATAACACTTTCAGCCAATGTAATCAGCCTTTGTTGCGTTTCTAGTTCCTCTTTTTGGCAAGTGAGGCACTCATGGACAAGCCAAGCTTTGTCCCCTACTTGTTTCTAAAATTCAAGATATATTTTTTACACAAAACACGTCTGTTTCAACCCATAGAAAAACGACAAAAAAGTCTGTCTCCGAGTATTAAAAATGAAAAAAAACAAAAGTTGATTTTTTGCCGCATGAAACAGACGTGCAAAATGCAGCATACCAAGACTAGAACTGCCTCTTCATTAGCTTCTTCCTTCATATCAAGCCATTGTCTTTTGTAGATTAAATCCATATCAAAGTCTTTGGCTTTTAATGCCAATTTTGTAGCATATTCATAGTCTTTTTTCGATAGCTAAATTTTGGTTGACAAGGTGAAATATCGAATAAAACAAACCAGTTTTTCAATAAAACGAAGCCTGGAAATCTTTCTAATTTCATAAAGCGTATAAGCAAAAGAACGCTCGAAACCGCTATTGTTTATAGACTCGATCGGTTCGCCAACTAAAGCACCACCAAGAAGCTTAATCCATTGATAAATGAACGAAATTCGGAAAATAGTAAAAAACCAAAATCGATTCACGTAATCACTTTGGCTAACCAACCGATTTTCATTCGATAATTCCTACAAAATTAATGAAACACAAATACATATGAATATTTTACTTGTTCAGTATAAGCGATAAAAGAATCCTCAGAATTCCAATCTATAGCGGCACAATGTGGAACAAGGACGCTATCGTTTTCCATAAGATCCAACTGCTCTACACTAGTCTGGGATATTATACCATTCTTATGCAATATGGAAATTTTCTAAAAAAATCCAGGTGTTTCAAATGCAAAGATATCAAAAATAAAGATATGTAGTACAGAGCAAATAAAAAAACAGTACTTTTTAAAAAAATTTTCACAATTTTTTTCAAAAATGATCCCAGCAGGGTTATTTTTATGTAAGGAATCGCTTTTTGAAAAAATTTTTTGAATAAATCCTACATTGACAGACCATTTAATTTGCATCGGTTGATTTTCTAATTTAATCTGATCCACAAACACAAGATTAACAACTGTTAAAGAAGGAATATTCATCACAAATATGTCGCCTATGCTCGAAATAGCCACTAGAAACGTATAGTCCATATTGGCATCAATTGAAACAATAGAAGTATTCCGATCATAAAGCGGCATCCACTGTTTCACCTTTTTCCACTTGCTCTAAAATCAAGCCTGGTTAATATGTGAAAATGGGTCCAATTCGAAACGTAAAATGGTGTCTGTGTATTGAAACGAAAACCTGAATTTGAATTTCTGAAGGAATTTTTGAAAGAATTCCATCCCTAATCGATAGAGAGCGCATCGAAAAACGGTAGTAACCCAATTTTTGCGAACAACATATTCTTTTTGAGAAAATTTAGTTCAAAGTTTGATAACAAATAATCAAAATTTGAATAAATTGACCGTAATTCAGCCAACTTTGAACTAAATTTTCTCAAAAATGAAGAATATGTTTTTCACAAAAATTGGGGTACTACCGTTCTTCAACGCGCTCTATCAATTGGCGATGGAATTCTTTCAAAATTCCTTCAGAAATTCAAATTCAGGTTTTCGTTTCGATACACCGCCCATTTCGGCAATGTGAAATGTATTTTTTGGGTCGTTCGGAAATATATATGTACTTGTATTTGAAGATTTTCAACGTATTTTTAAAACGAACCGTAGAAATAGACTTCTTAATGCACTCAACAAACGGAAATTCTTCAAATACGCGGAAAACATTAAGACCAATATCAGAGCCACTAAGCCCTTTCTAAAAAAACATTGAACTAATAATAACATTTAATAACACAACAACTTACAATTCTATTGGTAGTTCGAGTATATTCAGTCGAAGCAATAACTAAATTAAAAGTTGACAAAAAGATAAATGTGAATGATCGATCCAGTCCTAGATTCACGGAAAACGACAGTTCATAATTAGACTTCCTAAACTACAAAGCTACTTAAGATATGATATAAAACCATACCCCAATTTGAATACATATAACTGTGAATTGAGTTGCATTACATACAAGTAATCCAAAAATTGATCATCATTTTCTATAGCAACCGATCGGATTTCAGTAATGATACCAGATGAATCAGATACTTGATTCTAAAACATTTACAAGATGAGAAAATTCTATCTTTAGTGGGGTACTTATACACATTTCCCCTCTGTGAGGCCAAAAAAATTGAAAAAAAAACGAAAAAATGGACAAAATTCAAGACAAAAACTTTATTTATTTTATTGATACGTTCTCGAGGAATTCATTTTTATTACCAATATTTATTAAAAATTTAAATTTTACATGAGTTTTGTTCATTTTTTCGTTTTTTTTTCAATTTTTTTATCTCACAGGGGACAAGATGAGTTAAGTTGGTCTTTTACCAATTGGTAAACTTTTAACTATCGGTTATTTAGAAGAAACGGACACTTCAAATATGGAGTCCATATTTGTAACTTGCTCAATTCATATGCCTAACTTACTACGAGGCTATAGCAAAATCCACCATTCGGTTCAAAAACGTTAATCTTCCCATCGCTTTGAGTCAACATTAATAAAGATTCGGAATTGGACCATTCAAGCATACAATATTCTGGATATGGATCCAATTGAACTAGAAACAAAGTAATCAACAATAAACATCTTTCAAACTTGCCTATTAAATGACATTTCAACGTAGCCGTCCCATCTTTTATTATAACAAATCGCAACTCTCCATCTGGAGTCAGGATAGCTGTACAATTATTCTTCCTACAAAGCGAACTATTTATTAGAACAGAAAACCGATAAAAAAATGATTAGGAGACGTCAGTTTGGATCATGCTCGTATTCAAGGGGGCTAAGTAACAGCGGGAGCTATTATAGATCAGGGGGAAGGGGGTTACCCAGGGTCAAAAATCGAAAAATTTTTTCTAAAATTTAATAAAAAAGACATATTTAGAAGTAATTTTATGCAAAAAATCGATTGTACGCATTTCCAGAGTGTGAAAACCTTTATTTGACCAGTAAAAATTGAAAAATACATATTTTTACCCATATTTTCACATTTAAAGATACATATTTTTCAATTTTAAGGATCAATCAAAGGTTTTCACGC
Source organism: Acrobeloides obliquus (assembly GCA_034698545.1). Taxonomy (NCBI): domain Eukaryota; kingdom Metazoa; phylum Nematoda; class Chromadorea; order Rhabditida; family Cephalobidae; genus Acrobeloides; species Acrobeloides obliquus. The sequence continues at coordinate 10,408 of JAQGBS010003225.1, forward strand.
TTCGGGAATGTGGACAATCGATTTTTTACATAAAATTACCCCTAAATATGTCTTTTTTTTAAATTTTAGAAAAGTTTTTCGATTTTTGACCCTAGAGTGACCCCTGATCCACAATAGCTCCAAACAGCGTCGTAATTTTGGTCCAAATTTGGGGGGAGGGAGTCTTGGAATATTTTCCATTTTCTCTCCGAAAATTTTAAATTTTTCCAGGTTTGGGGGGAAATTTCCACAGCCCTTTCCCAAAATTACGACGCTGATAATGAGAGATCTATAATTGGGTTCGCCATTCCCTGCAATTTTTATCTCATAACTTACCTTGACAAAGCCATTTTACTCGAAAATCGAAATTTCACCAAGGCACAGTCATTTGGCAAGCCAGGAAAAGTTGCACTCAAAATAGGCACTGAAGAGTTCCATTGTAAGAGGTGATTTCGTTCACGAAAAAAGTCATTGCCAATATCTTCGTATTCCATAATGAAACTAAAGCAAAAAAGAAGAAATTAGTACGAATTTGTGCACGTCTCGACAGTATCGGGACTCTCTTTTTGGAAATTTTTGAGCTCGGATTAACACGCCGAGACGTGGAAATCCAGGGAATTTGAAATTGGGCAAAAGTTTTCGGACTCGAACCCGGACCAGGCTCCCGGCAACCGTCCAAGTGCACTACCATTGTGCTACCGAGACCTCCAACTGATGCCCGTTAATTTCTGGTGAATACTATCGAGACTATAATATAGCGCGCATTTGCGGCAAAACGTGTTTGAACATATCAAAAGTCAGTCAAAAATTCGAATATTTTGCCAAAATTGCAATTTTTATGAAAATTTGTCCACTGCAAATTGTTGTTTATATGAAAAGTTTCGTCTTAAATAGTAATTTTGTTTGTTTATTTTACTATTTCACTTAATTTATCTGTTTTTCTAATGAAAGAATCATCGAGAACTTTTGTTAATTTTCCTTGTATTAGCCAAATTCGACCTTTGACTGGCTTTTTCTTGTTAAAGGGCAAAAATACTTTTTTTCGGAGTTATGAAAATTGCCTAAAGACGTTTTTTGGACCTGTGAAAATCGCCTAAAAATTTTTGGACTAGTGAAAATTGCCTTAAAAAGTGTTTGGACTAATAAAAAAAATTGCCCAAAGACGAATCTATTACATAAAAAACGATTCTGTTACACGAATAACTAAATCTTTTACAAAAAAGACATAAAATAAAATCGTCTTTTAAAAATAAAATCTTTTGCAAATAAAACTAATTCTTTTACAAGGGGGGAGGCAAAAGTCCTGGCGTAAGGGGTGGTATATCCTCGCCTAAGGGGCAAAAAGTTCTGGCCAAAGGGGCAAAAAGTCCTGGCCAAGGGGGCAAAAGTCTTGACATTTTAAAAACGTGTTTTCTCGACAATTCTGGACGAGAAAACACCTTTTCAGCG
>JAQGBS010003226.1:0-11834 GCA_034698545.1 Acrobeloides obliquus
TTTTTTCGGATTTTGGGCAAAATAAGAAGTGGTATTACAATTTTTCGGCCAATAAGAAGTGGGGGGGGGGGGACAGTCCCCCCCCTTGCCCATGTATGGGCACAATTGATTAGATTTTGGTGTTAATCTGTCTTATTTTGAATTTTCTACGTCACTTTGAATTTGGGGGTACCTGCGCGATTTTGTACCCCTCCCTTCCTGAAGGGGTTTTTCCACTAAAACTCAGTCATATTCGATCTGAGACGGGCCAAATCGCTCGGATTCGTGTTCTCGGTATGGAAAAACTATATTACAATCGAAATCGCTAATATCTGAAAAATTTCAAAAATTTTCATTTTCAGCAGGATGTTTTTTGAAAAATCCTGGGGTAGGTAGGCCAGGGAAATTTTTTTAGCCCCTGAAACCATCGTCAATCGATTCCCCGGTTATAAAACCCCCATAATTTATAATTTAGTATAAGAACTCTTTTTAGAAACAATTCTAATTATGGGGCTCTGGCTACTTGTATTCCGTCATGAAGAGTGGAAAAGAATTTATAGTGATAACTGTTCGTTGAGAACTGCCGAGGAATGGAATTCAGAAGGATCTCCATCCATAAATATTCCAATTGGCATAGTTTACATTGTCATTGGAGTTACTTATCAAGTATATTTTTTATAAATTATGAATAGAAAGTGTCTTGTGGACTCGGTTACGGCCAGTAGGGCTCGTTCTTCGCCCCCCCCCCCCCGGTTCGACCTGAGGCATATGGATGTTCTGGGACTCACTCAGAGGTGTAGGCAGTATTTGACGACGGGGGAGGGGTGGGGGTATTTTCCAAAAGTTGGAAAAATTCGAAAAAATCATAATGGGGGGACTATTATTGGATTGTCCGAAAAGTTCCTGCGGATTTTTATTTAAAAATTAATTATATTAAAAGCGATCAACAATCATCCAAATATGCTCTGTTAGGCGCCATTTATACTTCCATCGTGCCGCGACACGACGGAAGTATAAATGGTGCCTTATAATATATTACTCGTGCCCATTTAGTAGGCAAACTGCATATGCCTCTTTCATAAAAAATCTTGGGGTTAGAATCAAAATATTCTTGAAGGGAATTTTTGACATCTTTATCGAAGTGCTTCGCGTCCAGATTAGCAGCTAGATTCTGGAACAAATGGTAGTCGGAAAGATCAATGTCGGGGCTATATGCCGGATGGGGTAGCACTTCCCAACCCAGCTCCTGGAGTTTGCTCTTGGTTAATTTTGCATTTGCGCATGCACTTTAGCGCATGTAACATTTGCGCATTCACTTTTGTGCATGTAACATTTGCGCATGCGCTTAAAAAATTGCGCAAGTGAATGCGCAAATGTACATGCGCAAATGCTACATGCGCAAAAGTGAATGAGCAAATGCACATGCGTAAATGTTGCACGCGCAAATGTACATGCGCAAGTGCACATGCGCAAATGTAGGTGCGCAATGTTTCATGCACAAATGTCACTAACCCCTGGGCCCACTAGTGAACCCCTCCCCGCATTTGGACGTTGACTTCCCCCTCCGCGTAAAATTTTGATCAGACCTACCCCCCCCCCCCGCAATTCCTATTCAATATAAGTTTAAAAATTATAGCTTATGTATATACCGTTTATTCTTGCGATGCTAAAACCGGAATTTATCCAGCATTCTTGTTACAAAATCATGTTTTTGTTGTCGCTCATAGATATGATTGCACTACCTTGTGACTCTTTTATTAGTGGAATTCAAGGAATTTTGGGTCGGCACTATTGCACCAACCCCATTCTATGGTACCTAGTTGGATGTGGGAGTATAAGTAAATAGAATTTGTATTTAATCCTAATAAAAACTTTTTAGTTGGATACCTCGGCGCCACTATGGCTTGTATTTTACTAGCTATTGATAGGTTCTTTGAAATAACGTTTCCGAAATTAGCCACAAGGCTTTTTGGTGGAAATATGGTCTATTTATGGATGATGATCCCATTGGCATATATGGGCTTTACCATGACACAAATCCCAGCATTTTATAGCTTAAAATCTCAAGCGTTTTATTATGACCCTTATTATGGAACACCAGGATTTGAGGGAAATCCATATGTTCGTTCTTTTTATTGGCTCTAGGGCCATCACCCAACCATTTGGAGACATGACCTCCCTCTCCGATAACTCTGTCCTGGGTTGAGTTATCCGTGAATTGAGTTGTCCGGGTTGAGTTGTCCGCATACATGGGCAAGGGGAGTAGGCTGGTAAACCAAAAAGCGACACTTTTGACGACCTTTTTTTGGCCGTCAAAAATTGAAAAATTCCAAAGTTCGTAAAAATTGAAAAATTCATAAAAAAATTCAAAATTCATAAAAAATTGAAAAATTCATTTAAAAAAATCGAAAAATTCATAAAAAATTGAAAAAATTCGTCAAAAATTGAAAAATCAGTCAAAAATTGAAAAATTCATTAAAAAAATCGAAAAATTCATAAAAAATTGAAAAATTAGTCAAAAATCGAAAAATTCATAAAAAATTGAAAAAATTCGTCAAAAATTGAAAAATCAGTCAAAAATTGAAAAATTTATAAAAAATTGCAAATTCGTAAAAATTGAAAAATTCATCAAAAATTCCAAAATTCATCAAAAACCCTTTGGTTCTTTGCTGTATATTTTTACGAAAAGCGACAAGTTTGCCAAAATTTGACCCCCTAGCGGCTACCTGCGGGTGGGTCGACCCACCCCTTTGCCCATTGTGGTTGTCCGTGGGTTAAGTTGTCCGGATTGAGGCCAGCTAGAAGCCTCTATGTCATTTTTCCTAATCTACAATAACCAACTTTTTTAGTTTAAACAACTAACATTCTTGGTCTCGAACAGTGTTTTGACAATAATTTTTATTGGTGGAGTTTACAGCTTTCTAACTATCCAAATGGTTTTCAAAACAACGGTATTCAAAAATGCCCACTTGTCAAAACTTCAACGAGTGGTAGAATTTAAAATTTTTTTTACAACAAACAAATTTTTAGATGCTCTTCCAATCAATGGCTATTTGTGTTGAATTGTTTGTCGTAGCAGTTGTGTATGTTGGCAACCAGTTCTACCCGGTACCCGAATTGGTTGTGAAAATCGAGCATTTAACTTGGATTAGTGTGCATGGTAATTAATTAACATGTTTCTTTAAAAATAAATTAAATAATTGTTAAGGCGACACTCCAATCGTATATCTGCTTTTAAATAAATCGCTACGAAAAAGTTTCTTCAAAATGGTTCATCGATATATAATAAGAGGAAGCAAATCGACGAGCAAAGTGTTTGCTGTAAGGTCTGGCAACAATAACAGTCCTCTTGCAGCGAAATAAATTCATATGGTTGTTATTTCTAGGGGATCCTACTCTATTTTTTAATTGAATTGACTATCACAAAGTGCGGTTGAAAAATTTCCTTTTCATAATATTCATTTATTGTATTCAAAAAAATTTTGCATCAGTATTTTTTACTTCCATCTTTTCTATGTCGAATTTTTTTAGAAACATAAACGTTTTGTTTAATCGATTGATTCTTATTATTTTACCTATATAAAAGAGTAATGTTTGTTAGGACGATCTCGGGATGGTATGATTGAAACCCCGAGTGCTTGAACTAAAGTTGTAGGGGACGATGAAAGAAGACAATCGACACCACTTTTGTGAGGATATCCCCCTAGAAACAATTTTGCAGGAATGTTATGACGAACTAAGCTATAGATTCGTCAAACATGTTTAATTTTTAGAGAATACCTGAGACACTCCCCCAGAACAACGTTTTCGGCTAGAGCCATTTTTTTGAATTTTTGCCCCTGCCTGTGTTTTTGCGAAAAACCTAATTTTCGACCACTTTTTCTATTACATAACCCCACATATTCTATAAGAAAGTTATAACCCGTGTTCCCAGCTTTCAAATGCCAGCAAGATCATCGGAAAAGCGTCGTTTACCACTTTTTTATGCGGGGAATCGATTGCACGCATTCCCGTGGCGTGAAAATGATTCCCTTACCCGAATTTAAGGTCAGGTCAGAAAATCGGTGTATTGAAGCGAAAACCTAAAAAATCAACTTTTTACCGTAAAACCGACTTTCTATAGGTTTTTCTAGGCGATGAATCGATTGCGCACATTCCCGATGCTCCGAAAAGTCGATCAAAAAAGATTTCAAGATCGAAAATGCGAGTAATCGATTCCTCGTCTAGAAAAGTCTTGTAAAACGTTTTTCGATTTTCGCTTCAATACACAAACTTCTTTTAAAAAGAGTAAAATAGCATAATTTATTGCTAAAACTGCAATGTACAAGCTTTGTATAATCAGTAACAAAAGGTAAACAAATCAATTAATTTGAATTCAGAGACAGTAGTTGGTAAATTGAAACAATGAGTATTCAAAATTTTGACATTTGTTAGAATTCAAACTTTTTATGGTAAAATACACTAAATATATAATATGCAGTATTAAAAGAACATTTTCACTGCAAAACTTTAAAATACTTGGAATTGAATGAAAGTGATCTTTAGATAAAGGGTGAGTAAAAAACCGTACTTTTGTGGTTTTGGGCGAAAATTTTTCTAAAATTTTTTAGTTGAAAATTTTGAAAAACGTTTTCAAGGGTTTTCGATGTGTGATCAAGAGTTTTCGATGTGTGGTTTTCGATCTCGCATGAAAGTACCCCAGGGATGCCACAAGTCCGAAAGAATGAAAATAAAGAAATTTTTTAAAATAAGGACATTTTTTGAAAAAATAGGTAAAAAATAAGGACTTCTTTTAAAAAGTCCACTAAAAGATAAGATTGTTCCAACAACAAAAAAAGATTTTATAGTAAAAATTATTAAAAAAAAGAATTGGCCTCTCAAAATAAGGACAAATTTGATTAATAAGGACACTTGGCATCCCTGAAATACCTCCCTCCCCCCCCCCATATAGGTGATTTTTGAAGAAAAATTTTTTTGAAAATTTTTTACCAAAAAATGCAAAAGTACGGTTGGCTCACCCTGTACATGCCAAAAAAACCAATGAAATGCTAAATGAATCTTAAATCGATAAAAATTCACATGAAAAGCTATGTTTAGAACTTTGTTAAAAAATGTGTTAGTACTCAACAGCTAATGAAATCTTCTTTGAACAAAGTTATAAAGCGTTAAAGGCGTTTCCTAGTAGTGTAAAAGCGTTTCATGCGAATACCTATTAAAGGAATCCTGTTTGTCAACGGTTGCGTTTTTGATAACTTTTTTTTTTAAATTCGCCAAAAATAGAGGTTAAATCGAATTTCTTCTTCGGAAATCCAATTTAACTTCGATTTTTGGCGAAAAAAGTTGTCAAAAACTTAGCCGTTGACAGAGCAGGGTCCCTTTAAAACCAACAATTTATATTTTAGAGAATAATTGATCTAAATCACTGTTCGAAGACACCGCTTCGAAAAGTAGCCTTCTTCTTTGGATCACATAACCTCAATTGCCAAGCTCTGGTGGTGCACTTATCGGTTCAGAGATCGGAATTGGGCTTTCCAATGACGGCATGGCTGCAACGCTATGAAACACCCTACAAATAAATTTTTTTAAATGGATATTAAAGTCCATATACAGAGTAAGTCAAACGAAACTGTACTTTTTGCGTTTTTTAGCGAAAAATTTTCAACAAATTTTTTTTCAAATATCGCATGAAAATACCCCCTTATGGGTAATTTCTGAAAAAAAAATTTTAAAAATTTTTCACCAAAAAACGCTAACGGTTTTTTTTGGCTCATCCTGTAAATGGAAAATTTTCAGAAAAAAAAACAGGTTTTTTTCTGAAAAAATCCCATCTGTCTACGAAATGCCATCCCTCATCATGTTAACTGACTTATAATAAAAATTTTTCAAAGATTATCACTTACTCGTGACAATATTTTTGATAGATAATTTGCAAACGGTCGAAATTAAGAGAACGCTTAATAATCATATGATTCAAGCGATACATCAGCGGTTCAACTTCTTCAAGTTTCAAACCACTATACTTCTGCAGAACCAGCGACTAAAACAAAAATAAATCAAACTACAAAAAACTTTCATAATGGTAATCCTATTTACGTCTGATCGTAGATAGTTTTTGTACATGATATACCCAAGTGTCGTAATTATAAAGGAGAAGAGAAACATCCCTCCCCAGACATTGAATCCGTTGACTTCGTCATTGGAGCGGCCCACAGAATTAAATAGCCCCTAAAAGCTTACCCAATCACCCATATGCTTCATTCGAAGTGCCAATAAAAGACTTGAAGCCGCCATTAGAGATTCCGATACATGAACAAACTCATAGAACATCAACGATGTTTCAAGTACATAACGAGCAAGTGTCAGAGTTGGCATGTCCAGCTTAATAACCTAAAATACGCTACAAGTTGAAAACAAGTCTCTTAAAAATTACGCGAGCATAACGACGCAAGAAGCGGTAGGACAACGGCATGCCAAGGTCGAAGCCAATCGTGCATAACACATCACGCTCCATCTGCAATAGCTGGTCTCGTGAATAGGCATCTTCGCAAATGTACAAAATATCATCAATTAGCGGCGGCGAACGCTCCTAGAAATATAAGGATCATACACATATCCAGTAGGGGAAGGTCCCCTCTTATAATTTTTCTCAATTTTTAAAATTTTCATGAGTGGGACCGTCGCCCCCTCCCCTACTGGATATGTACAAGGTTAGTTAAACGTTAATAGAGCTTACATCAAACTTGGCGGCAATGAAGACGCTTGTTCCGGCCAACAACTGAAGATCTTCTTTCGCAACATTTGGTACATGATCAAGAAACATATCGACCAATTTGACAGCCAAGTAAAGTGTCTCGTGATTCAATTCGAACGATTCCTGCACACCAACCATCCAATCCACCAACATAGCACGATGATCACGATTAATATGGTTTTGCTTCTTAAGATAATCGCCGATTTTAAAGAACCTCTAAAATCATCGTCTTTAGTAACAATCAGGACAGGCTTTTTAGACATAGGATAAAATGGAAATAAGAAATGCATGCACCGCCCTAGGAAGATGATTTTGAGGCAGAAAACCCAAAATTTTCCGATTTTCGCTTCAATACAAAACACTCATTTCCCTGAATCAGAAAAGCGTTTTCAAGCTTCAGGAATGCGCGCAATCAATTCCTCGCATAAAATTAAGTCCATAAAATTTTTCAGATGAAACATGAAAAAATAGCCAATTTCGATTTTTTATACACCCTGTACGTCCCCCAATAACATCAAATTTTCCTTTTATAGACTATCTCTGGAATATTGGTCATAAAAAACATACCTCGCGATACTTATAGTAACGAAAGATGTCTCTTGCGTAAGTTGAAACCGCATACGGGTCCGATTCTGATTCTTTGTCAAAATCGACCTCAGGACATGGATCATCTTCAGTCGGCACTTCTGGCAATATGACTTCGTCATGATAGATATTTTCGCTAAAAATTACGGATAATTCAAAAATAAAATAAGACAAAATATACTTGTCGTTGGTGGTTTGGCGTAGCTTTTCATCGCTTGCCGTAATGCGCTTCGAGCGTTTCTTTAGTTCGAGAGGTTTTTTGGACGAATCGATGAGCAACTGATTTGAAAGCACCTAAATACGGTAATTAAAAAAAGATACAAGGGGGAGAAATTTATGAGACTTTTGCCGAAAATTTTTTAAAAGCCACTTTTTTGGGGCCACCTTGTATATATATTTAAATCTCCTATCTTTTGCAGGTCAAGAATTCCTATTCATCTAACTTTTGTTACAAGCCCCCTGATAATAATGAGCAGATTTACATTACTAACACTATTGAGATCGGCAAACGCTTGGCGCTTCGGCTTGGGCTCATCCTTCTCGTCACTTCCGCTTGAATTTCCCTTTAATGCATGACGTTTAACTGGAATACCATCATTCTTTGGCTCTATCACATTAATGTTGCGGTTTCTGAGAGTGTAACTCATCCTTTAAAATATTTTTTAACACTGTATAAAAACTAGACCTATGTTTTGGAGCTACAACGCCTGGGACGCACTTAACAGGAATAAAAATGTCGAAGTAAAAAAAATTTGAAAATACACTATACAGGAGTAAAAAAAGACGAGGAAACACGTTGGAACTATTATTTTTATGTCAAACTTACTGGAAACCTTTGAATTTTTTGAATTTACTTATTTCACTGACTTTTTAATTCTATCTATTTTTAGGTTTAGAATGGCAAATCCTCTTGGTGATTTACGCGATATGAATCTTAAAGAACTGATTAAAGAAGTTAAAATTGAATGATGATAATTTTGACGAATGATTAAAAGACTTGAGCTTGCTTCACCGTGATAGAATCCATATAAGTCTTCCATCTTCTTTTCTTAACTTCATATCATTGTCTCTATATGGACATTTTCTATCACGGTAAAGCAAGCCCACGTCTTTTAATCATTCGTCAAAGTTATCATCATCCAATTTTAGCTTTTTAATCAGTCTTTTAAGATCCATATCGCGTAAATCATAGAGGATTTTCCATTTTAAAAGCTAAAAATAGATAGAATTCAAAAAGTCAGTAAAATAAGTAAATTCAAAAAAGCAAAAATTCAAAAGTTTCCAGTGAGTTTGACATAAAAACAATATGTTCATCGTCAATTTTTACCCCTTATATAGTATATTTTCAAAAAAATGTTTGACGTTTTTCGACATTTTTATTCCTGTTAAGTGCGCCCTAGGCGTAGCTCCTATGTTTTTAGTTTTAAAGAAAACATCGCCATCAATTCTATATATCAAAACGAGATAATTTGAGCAAAAAAAAAACAAAATAGAAGCAAAAAAATCGTTTAAGTTTTTAAAAATGTGATTTTGAAAAAAGTCGTAAAGAATATAAATAATGATTTTTGATGAATTTTTCAATTTTTGACAAATTTGTTCAATTATTGATATTGATAAATTTTTCGATTTAAAAATTCGTCACAAATCGAAAAATTCGTCATTACACTGGTTTTTATACTATTTATAAAATAGAAAAAATTTACAACTTGTTATATAATCAATAACAGCTTAATAACAGTTTCAAACTGCTAATATTATGTTTTTACACAATTGTTACATAACAATTTCAACTGTTAACAAAAACAACACTGCTTCCAATTCAAGAAAACTTACTTATATTAGTTTGTTTTATCAGTTCCGCCGAAAATTCAGATCAAGTTGGTATGCTAAAATAAAAACATTGTAGACAATTGACAAATTTTGTAAAGAGCAAGGATTTTAACAAGAGAAATGTTGGTTTCAAAAAAATGACATTATTGTTTCAAATATTTACGAGAAAACTTGCTATTAATACAATTAAAATAGGCTCTAAAAGACAACCCCTTTTCTTATTGTTTTTGAACTGCACTGGCATATGCCGAAATAGCAAATGCCAATCAATGCAAGGCTTGGCCCACTAAAAGCGGGCTCAATTCGAATTCCTAAATTCCCGCCAAATTTTGTAATGATATAAAGCTATCCCAAGAACTGAAAAGAATACATTCAGCCAAGAAAATTCTATGTTGAAAAATTCTTTATAAGACTAATACTCTTTTTCTCTAGTTGACAAATAAGGGAGATCTTTAACAAAAATTCAATAGAAAAAAATTGCCAACCGAGCAATTTTCACCTCATGGACACTTTACATTTTCACAGACAATTTTAACAACATTCAAAAAAATACGTACACAAGATGGGGCAGGGCCGTAGCTGTGTTAAGGTCATGCCCCCCGAAATCGAAAAAATGAAAATTTTTTCCTAATGGTCCCACTTATTTTTTTGCTCAAAATTTTTGAAATAATTTTTCAAAAATCATAATGGTCCCCCCCCCATTATGATTTTTTATCAAAATTTCCCATTTTGTCAATAAAAAAGTCCAAAATTTGCCATTTTTCAGCATAAATTTATATTTTCTGAGTATTTCACCTTAAAATCAAGCATTTTTTCAAAAAATTTTAGCGCTATCCACCTCAACGTTAACCCCTCTATTTCCCCCCCCCCCCCTCGAAATCCTTCCTCCCCAAGTGTTACTCCCTGGAGACCCTCTGCGTTACTTATGGGGTCCCAATTGGGATCCCGTGTACACGTATAGTCCGTTTCAGTTTCAACTAAAAAAGCTGGATAACTATTATCGGCAATGGTACATTTCCCAAGTGAAGGGGACATTTCCCAAATGAAGTGGACATTTTCCAAGTGAAGTGTCTTTTTACTTGGGAAATGTACCATTGCCGAATTATCAAATTGGATAAATTTGGTATCTTCCCATAATTAAACGTACATTATATTGTTTTTAAAAAAATGTAAAATTGGGGTTTTCGTGACAATACTCCAACTAATTCAAACGGTCGAGACGCCATCTCGACTTGGGCAATTTTTAAAAGTACGACTGCGCCGAACGGGGCACCGAACACGCCAAAGGGTCCCAATTAGGCTTAGGCCTAAGCCTAATTTGGACCCTTTGGCTTGTTCGGCGCAGATTGCCCTCGATTTGAGTCACGAATTTGATACGTTTAGCGCGCAGCCTTAGGGCCTCCATTAATTCAAATGAAAGCACCAATTGCCAGTGACGTAATCAGAAATTTCGGAAGGGGGCTGATCACCTTGGTCCCCCTGGATTTTTTCGCTATTTTTTCAGAATTTTTTAAAAGATCATAAGGGTCCCTCAAGGTGATTTTTTCGCTATTTTTCCAAAATTTTCAGGATTTTTTTAATTTTCCAAAAATTTCGAGTAAAAACATAAGGGGGGACCCTTAAGTTTTTTCCGGGCCGAAGGCCCGGAATGGAGACATCTGCCCCCTTGGTTACGTCACTGCTAATTGCACTCTCGGCGTCGAGACGGTTTTATTTTTCAGGATTAACGAATTTTCGAATGTGATCTTCAGCAAATTTATAGTCCAACAAAAGATGAATAAAATTGCAAAAGACCACATTCGAAAATTCGTTGGCCCTGAAAATTTATTCTCGCTTTAAATTTTGCGTCTCGACGTCGAGACAAGCACAAGTTCAATAAATCGCTTCAATACCGAGATTTGATTGAATCAGGCAATAAAAGAACACAATAAAATTCAAATTGCAATTAGTGCAGTCTCGAAATCGTCAAGACGAATTAGTGGAGGCCCTTAGGCAACTAGGGTTGCATAAATTTCTGGAAAATTTTCCAAATCTTTTCGTTTCAATAAATACGATTTTATTGAAATTCAGGGTAACTTTAGATCATTTGCAACAAAACTTTTTATTCTTTGCACGGCACAGAATTAAAAAACTTAAAGGGGGTAACAATTATGGCTTATTCTCTGAAAATTTTTTTGCCAAAACAGCCTATATAGGCCTAAAATCATGCGAAAAATCGATTGCGTACATTTGTGATGTTTTATAGAATTTATCCTCCAGTTGGGCCTCTTCCGGATTTCATAAATGATTTATGAACAAAAATATAATTTTATATAATAACACGCCGAGACGTGGAAATCTAGGGAATTTTGAAATTGAGCAAAAGTTTTCGGACTCGAACCCGGACCAAGCTCCTGGCTATCGTTCAAGTGCACTACCATTGTGCTGCCGAGACCTCCCACTGATGCTCGCCAAGTATTCACTAAAAAACGGGCATCAGTTGGAGGTCTCTGTAGCGCACTTGAACGGTAGCTAGGAGCCTGGTTCCGGTCGGGTCAAAAAACTTTTGCCCAATTTTAAAATTCCCTAGGGTAGTAAGTTATTAAACCAGTGTACATGTGCAACTAGAGAGATTCATTGTTTCTTGCTCATTTTTACAAAATCTATATCTTCAATAGTTGATTATTTGATTTTTGTTATATTAGTAGTC
>JAQGBS010003227.1:0-11830 GCA_034698545.1 Acrobeloides obliquus
TTTTCAGGTAATTTAAGCACGAAAAACTCATGGCTTCAGACTTTTTCCTCTTTTTACTCATACTCGAACAGACGTGATTTCGCGACACTTGTTACCTAAAAAGAAAAACGCGAGAGCCTCTTCCCTAGTGGCGTAAAATTTAACTTTTTTAGCCACATTTTTAACAAGTGTCGCAAAATATGTCGCGAAACATCCGTCTCGGAAACAAGTGTCGCGAAATATTTGTCGCGAAACATCTGTCGCGGGAACAAGTGTCGCAAAATATGTCGCGAAATATCTGTCGCGAAACATCTGTTGTGGGAACAAGTGTCGTGGTGACAAATGTCAATAGATATGTGTACGGAAACAACTGCCGGAAAAAATGTCATGAAATAGATGTCGCGTAACATGTTCGCAGAACAACAGTCCGTATGCCGTCCAATTGAGTCATATCAAACCAGGCAACGCCCTATACTTTGTTATTATTTCAGGCGTCCAAGATTTTAAAAATGACGCTTTCTGTGCCATCCAACAATCATCACTATCATGAAAGGTTATATATTGATGGAGGATTGTTCAGAGTACCGACGAGATATATATTTCTTTCCGATCACATCTTAAATGCTGGAAGTCAAGGGATTGTAATGTAAGCAAAGGAGAGTCGTTTTTCATCAAAAAACTTTTTCTAGAAAAGCACATGATCGCGCTACCCATAAAGATGTTGTAATCAAAAAAATGAAAAATTTATTTGCACCAGATCACTTAGCAAGACGGACTAATCGAGAATTTATTCTTTCTCAAATTGTTAAGCATGAAAATGTATGAAAGTCAACTCAGGAAAACATGGGCTAAGGGGCCGTCTAGATATTACATTATCACTTTTTGGGGACTTCAAGGGGTCTATAGAGCCCCTTGGCCCCTCCCTACGTGCTTACCTCTTCCCACCAGCTGTTGACCTTTTTTGCTGACGCTCTTTCGCGTCAAAAACGACCTTCCCCTCATCGCGTGACCTCCCCACTCAATTGGAATAGGTGGGTAGGGTAGCCATGGTGACTCCAGAACCAAATCTATTATTGGGAGCAATGAGAGTACCCAACCCCCTAGACGACTCTTCTCTCTACGCCACTGCCCCCTCTCTCCCCTAAATGGGATGCCCTTCCTTAGGCTGCCCTCCTTTCCTCTCGAAATCCACACTATGCTTTTTTAGGTTATTCAACTTAATAGTGCATTTACACCTCAAGATTCTCTCAAAGATTTTGAAGAATTTTATATGGTCACTGATTTTGTAAGGTACCCATTAAAAATGATTATCGAAAGACGTGATGTTCTATTCAAATGTCCCGAAGGAGGCTACAAACTAGCCTATGTTTTACGACAAATTCTTTCTGGAGTTCGACATTTGCATCAAACTGGGATTGTTCATCGAGTAGGTTGGAATCAGCGTCGTAATTATGGGGGGGGGAGCAACTTGTGGAAAATACCCAACATGGCAAATTTTGAATTTTTCGGAAAGAAAAATAAAAATTTTTAAGAAAAAGTTCAAAAATCCCCTCTCTTCCAACCCCAAATTTAGACCAAAGTTACGATGTTGTTTGATATTTTTAAATTTTAGCATACTTTTCACAAAAGTTACAATTTAGGACTTAAGTGTGGCAAATATTCAAGTCAGCGAAAAATTTGAAATCAAGATCATTGATCTTGGATTAGCTAGAGAACTAGCCGATGACGCACCACCAAATATTCATTTATCTAGTTATGTTACAACTCGGTTTTATCGTGCTCCAGAAATAGTCTTGGATATTTCATACGATAAAAAAGGTAAAAAATGAACATTGCATGAACATGTTGGGGACTTTTACATATTATGCTCATGAGGCACGGCGATTTTTTTATCAGGGATACCCTTTTATGCAAATTTGTTGTCATTCGACTCACCTCGCCGAGTATAACGAATACCATAACCTCGTCTCGACGAGCTGAGTCAAATGGAATGACTCGTTTTTAAGATTTAGAATTTCCTCCAATTTTACCACAAAAACCGCCGCGTCTTAAGAAAACGTGACTGTTATTACAATCAGGAAGGGACGGGCCAACAACCACAGAAAATATATTAACATCCCAATTATCACATATAATTTTAGTCGACGTCTGGTCAGTTGGCTGCATTTTTGCGGAGATTTTACTTGGCCATCCCATGTTTATGGCCGACAGTTTAAAAATCTGGCAAAAGATTACCGAAGTAGTCGGAACACCGAATCAAGACTTTTTATCCCGGGTTTCCGAGCCAGCAAGAACTTATGTAATGTCACAACCAGTTTATAAAGCAAAACCATGGAACGAACTTTTTCCTGATAATGTTTTCCCACCACGAGGGACCTATGAACGACCGATTACGACACGTATGTTTTTTTTCAAAAAATACACCTAATTCAATAATTTAGCGCACGCAGGAAGGGACCTTCTTTCAAAAATGCTTGTTATCGATCCTCATTACAGAATTTCGATCAATCAAGCTTTAGAACATGAATTTGTGGATTGGCCAGATGAAGTTGATACAGTTACTCCTCCACTTAGCAAATATACTGGAAGTACAGATGGAGTCCAAATGAGTGAAAATGAGTGGAAAAGTGAGCAAAAGACAAGTCTACGCTCAGGCTCAACATTAATACACTCTGAAAAAATTGGGTGAGAATAAGAGAACTTGCTATGCTGGTCACGATGCACCAAAAAAATTTCGAAAAAATGCCTACGAGGGATCTAATGCCCATTCTTTGTGTGAGACCCCATAAACTTTTAAGGTTTTTGGCCATAACTCCAAGTAGGAATTGAATTGAGAGCTAGGTGACCACTCATCTATCAAAAATACCAATTTTTGTCAAAAATTCAGTAAAAAATCAGGGTATGCTTCAAATATTGGAGTATAACTTTTTATTGAAGCGAAAACTTTATATAGGTGTCTATATAAAAGTTGTGGCGCAGATTCTCAGCTTTAAAATGAGTGGTCATCCAGCTCTCAATTCAATATGGCCAAAAAACCTTAAAATTTTATGGGGTCTCACATAAAGAATGGGCATTAGACCCCTCGTAGACATTTTTTTCGAAAAATTTTTTGGCGCATCGTGACCAGCATAGTAAGTTCTCTTATTCTCACCAAAAAATTTTCGGGGTGTATTAGTGTTAAATGAAGCCTAATCTACGCTTAAGCCTAAACCAACACCTAAGTTTATGCTTAAGCCTACAATGACAAGATTAAAATTCATAATTTTAGCGCTCTTGTTTGGACAAGTTAAACAATATGAAAGAGATCATTGCATTTATGGAAAAGTTGATGCAAAATCTGCACATAGCTGCAAGATTTGTCGGGATAACAAATGTGGTTGTGCAATTTGTACTAGATTGGAATTAAGCATTCCAAATGGATTACAACTTTAAAAATTTAGGTGTCACTAATTTCTTTAAAAATTTGCATAAAATTTTTATACTGTAAAATACGCTAATTAACGCTTCCCCCCCCTCTCCAGGGGGTTGAAAAATCAACAACCCCAGAAAAAATATATTTTTTACATTTTTAATTTGTATTGATTTGTACCAATTTTTTATCTGATGTTGATTGTTAGTTAATTTTTGGTGAAAAATTATTGATTTTTTTATTTGTTGATGTTGGTGATTGGGGGAGGAAGGAGTTGTGAAATACCCCCCCCCCTCACTCCCCTTCTAGGGGGGGGGGGTTAAACAATTAACGCCCCGGGGCGTATTTTACAGCTTTTACGATAAACAAAAATGTTTTATTCAGATATTTTTAATCTATTTGTAAAAAAACCCCCATGAAATGGGGGTTTTTTTAAACTTATATTGAATGTTTAAAAAGCGCAAAAATAATTTCTATAATTCTATGTCTTCGAAATTTGTGTAAATAGAAAATTTCAATGTGTACAAGACGCACCCTGTAATTAACTTGGAAATAAATAGTTTCTGCACGATTGTGTCTAGCTTCTGTCGTCTTAAAAGTTATCAGATAAACACAAAAGATTCTTGCTTAATAAAAGCATGGTCACAAATTTCGTAGCCATGATTAAAGGTTGCTATATAAATATTCACGCAACTAGTTTGTAAATAACAGTCAAACTAATTATATTTCAAAAAAATTCAAAAATCTATTTTCGACTAAAGATGGTGGAAAAGAAACGTCGTGTAGCAATTATTGGAGCTGGTGCAAGTGGTTTGCCTTCATTGAGGTAAGACATATCTTTAAAAGTGAAAGAGAGGAGGCAAATTTTTCAAAAATACTGCTCCAATGCCAAAATTTTATTGCCCCCACAAGGCAAAAAGGGAGTAAAAATAAACAATCGCAATTTTGAGCGATGAGGACAGTGGTGTAGTCAATGGGGTGGGGCAGGTTTCCCCCTCCCCCTAGTGGGCCAAAATTTAAAAAATCTCTGCACATAAGGGTAACCCTTATGTTTTTGGGGAAAATCGGCTTTTTTGGGTAAGCGCTCCCTAGCCGACTCTTCTGCCCATAGGTTGGCAAAATGGGGGGGGGGGGAGGGGCAGAGTTTCCAGATGACCCTTTTGCCTATGCCACTGAGGGTTCAAATTTTTTGGAACGATGAGTTCAATTTTTTGGAGAGGGAGTAGTGTTAGTTATTGCAAGCTAAGATGAGACCCTCTTGGTAAAATTTGACTCCTTACACCGACTCAAAAACTGTTTAAGACAAGCTCTTCAATATGGAGTTGAACCAGTTCTTTTCGAAGCCTCAGATTGGGTTGGTGGATTGTGGCGATACAAACCATATGATACAGAAGGTAACATTTTCATATTTCCATGAGCTCGTCATAACTATCGTTTTAGAATCGTCTGTCATGAAAACAACAGTCATAAATTCATCAAAAGAAATGTCGGCTTATAGCGATTTTCCACCACCAGCTGAATTTGCCAACTTTATGCACAATACGCAAATGCTAAAATATTTGGAGCTTTATGCAACACAATTCGATATGCTCAAATATATTAAGTTCAACCATCGTATTGTGAATGTTGAGCGTGCTAAAAGTTATAACGAGGATGGAAAATGGGTTGTTACTTATTCGAATGAGTAAGAATTTAAAGGACCGCTACAGTGTTTGGATCTATTGTACAACAGATTTTCTGTTGTGTTGTACAACAGAATCATTCTGTTGTGTTAACACAACAGAAAAAAAGTGTTGTGCACAACAGAATAATTCTGTTGTAGATCACAACAGTTTTGCGCGTTAAAACTGTTGTTCAACAACACAACAGATTCAAACACTGAACCGCTATCGTGGAAATCCCATACGAAAACTTGATTTAAAACTTTTAGCAAAGGTCAAAAGCAGCAAGAAGAATTTGATGGTGTTGTTTTAGCAACTGGTCATCATGCAAAACCTTACTACCCAGAAAAGTGGCATGGACAGGATTCTTTCAAAGGGAAGATTATTCATTCCCATGATTATAAAAGTTGTGAAGGTTATGATGATAAAATTGTTGTGGTGGTTGGCATTGGAAATTCTGGAGGTGATATTGCAGTCGAGCTTGCCAAAATTTGCAAACAGGTATATTTTATGCTATAGAAAAGGTGAATGAACATGGGAGGACAATGAGGCACGTCTTTCTACTCTTTGGGGAAAAATGAATTGATCCCTCCATGTAAAAAACTATTGAATTTTTTTGTGAAAAAATATCAAACTTTAAAAAATTATGTTTTTTGCTTTACAAAATGCTTTAAAAATGTTCGAAAAATCATAAAGGGGGACCAAGATAAAAAATTTTTTGAAAAGGTTCCCCCCCCCCATTCTTGGGGTCTGACTACGCCACTAGTACTTTGCAGGGTAAAGTTCCAAAAAAGAGCAAGAGGCGAATAATAAAAATGTTTTTGCCAATTTAGAAAATAAACCAACGCCTTTTAGGTCTATCTATCAACTCGACGAGGAGCATGGATAGTCCACCGCATTTCCAAATATGGTGAGCCTACAGATATGGTTCTATTTAATCGAATTTACACACTTCAAAACAAACTTCTCCCTTTAAGCGTCAAAAACTGGATTGCCGAAAAATTGATTCAAAAGAAATTTGACCATGCAAAATATGGATTAAAACCCAAACATGGTTTTTTTGGGTAAGAAGTGAGATGTTTGCTAAAATTTATACTTTTTTAGTCAACATCCAACAGTAAACGACGATCTTCCCAATCGTATTGCCAATGGAACAGTTTTAATAGTGCCCAATATAAAGGCATTTACAGAAAATGGTGTGATTTTTGAAGATGGTACAAGGGTCGAGAATGTTGATGAGGTATAATTTTAACGCTTGTATTTCTCCAAACAGAACTGAGGGCCTCCATTAATGCGTTGAGAAATTTTGGAAGTTCTAATTTCGCACTAATTGCAAATCGAGGAGCAGTAATTGCAATTAGTGCTTGTTGCGACGCGTCGAGACATTTTTTTAAATGAGAATAACTAGGTCAATGAATTTTTCATTGCGGCTTTTGACATTTTTATTCATCTTTTGTTGAGCTATAAATTTGCTGTAGACCACATTCGAAAATTTGTTGCTCGTCGCAACGAACTAGTGGAGGTCCTGGCACTATGAGCATTTTGTATGCCCCTAAAAATGATCCGATACGATCAAAAATGTGGCATACTATGGCGCTCTTATCACACCTAGTTTGTATTTTTAAAATTTAGGTGATTGTATCAACTGGATATTCGTTTGATTTCCCTCTTCTTGAAGATGGAACTTTAGTGCCAGTAAAGGACAATGAAGTTTCATTGTATAAATACGTTTTTCCACCAGATTTGAGTGATCATAACACTCTTGGGATTATTGGTTTAATCCAGGTACTGTTTGAATTTGGGGTAGAGCACATAAAACCAATCAAATCGTTCACTTTCGGTCGGTTTTTTCTTTCGGTTTCAGTTTTTTCAAACATGCAATTTTGGTTTCCCAGCTCTAATTTGGGGTATATATTAGTGATGGGAGAGATTATCCTTTCATGTCCCTGTAAAATGGGTGAAAGAGCCCGAAAAAGCTCTATGATCTAGGCAAAGTTTTCTTGATCGACGTTGTGTTGAACCAGCGACCTCTGGCATATGGTTTCAGTACTTTACCACTGATCTATATATGGTCACTATTGAAGAATGATAAATCTTTTTTAGCCTCTCGGGTCGATAATGACAGCTGCTGAAATGCAAGCTCGTTTGTTTTTCGATGCCTTTGCTGGAAATACAAAACTTCCGTCTAAAAGTGAAATGTTAGCTGAAATCAAGACAAAGAAGGATGATCTAGCAAATCGATATGTCCAATCAAGGCGGCATACTATTCAGGTATATACGATAGTTTATTTTAAAAATGATATTGAAACGATTGAAAGGCTTTTTTGAAAAAATCTCACAATTCACATGGTTTTTGGATAACTTGTATAACTTCAATTTTAGATTGACATAGTTGAATATTTGGATGAACTGGCTTTGCTGATGGGAGCTTATCCTCATCTTAAAGATTACATTTTCTCAGACCCAGTCTTGGCTTATCATATAATCTTCGGCCCTGGTACTGCCTATAAATACCGTCTCAATGGTCCACATCCATGGCATGGTGCACGAGATGCCATTTTAACAACACAATATCGAGTTGACAAGGGATTGAATCCAATTAAGAAAGAGTATGACTTCATTAAAGAAAAGAAAGGTGCTACGAGTTTTAATCCAATAAGTTTTATCCATTTACTAATTATTGGCTTCATTTTACTTACACTTACTGTTATGTTTTATTGAAATTTGTATATTTAACGCATCCCCGGAGGGATACGTATGTTTGTTTTGTTTTTGGGAGTTCCTACACCCATTTTTAAGATTTTTGCTCGTTATAGTCAGAATTTTTTTAATATTTTTATTTTCGCTAGGGAATTTTTTTCAGGCTAAGAGCATTACAATGATGGGTCACATGAAGGTTTTGCTACTAAAGAACATTAACAAAACGACTTTTGGTGGCTTCTATTTTTCCTCGACAAATTTCTCAAAAACTGCACCTTTAATTTGTTTAATTTTCGCTTTAATAATAGTAAAGTGCTCTAAAGAAAATGACATGCCGATTTTTCGAGGAAAAATCATTTTTTCAAAAAAATCGAACAAAACAAACATCTTGTTTTCTTACACTGTTTTGCTCAATGATTTATAAACATAGGTCGGTAAAGGAAGAGTCTCCCCCTGACCCACGCACTCATGAACTCAAAATTGAGGGGGGACCACCTCATGGATCCCGCCGAACATATGAGGTGGTCTATAAAAATTGGGTGTCAGAAGACTACCTAAAGCTAAAAAAAGGTCCATTTTTAACAAATCTTAGCTGAATTCTTAATGAGGTGGTGGGGGAACCACTTCATCGGAATCCCTTCCCTCCCCCTCTCCACCTTGCCGACCTATGTTTATAAATGTTGTTTTGTAAGTAGCTTGTAATTTGTGAGCAAAATGAGCGAACAGATTTATAAAAATATCGAAAATCCTTTTTCAATTATTAACATTTTATACTTTTTTTGTAACATTTTCGACAGTATTTTTCTTGTAACATTTTTTTCGTTGTAACATCGGGTACTTTTTTTAGCATTTACTTGTTTAGGCCCTAGGCTTAGGTCTTAAGACTTAGGCCTTAAGCTTTAGGCTTAAAAATATTACAACAAAAAATACCGTCGTAAAAATATATAGTTTTGTACCCAACAACTTTATAATTAACTTACAAATAAATGGTTTCTGCTAGTTCGTGTCAATTTCTGACAAGTTGATCAAATCAACAACACAACTAGACTCTCGTTTTTTTTTATTGCTCATCACAATTTTCATAGTTTGCTGGTTCAAATATCGATTAGAAATTACAATGTAAATATTTAAGTGACTAGTTGATAAACTATAATCGAAAAATACTAAAAATATTCAATATTCTATTTTCAGCTAAAAAATGGTGGAAAAGAAACGTGTAGCAATTATTGGAGCTGGTGCAAGTGGTTTGCCTTCATTGAGGTAATAGCTAATTTTACAGGGTCTCCCAAAAAAGTAGAATTTTGAAATTTTTTGGGGTCAATTTTTCGAAAAATTTTTTCTAAAAATGTCATTTCTAGGAGTAAAAATAACTGAAAAACACGAATCCGACGTCCAAAAATTTTTTTGACCCATAAAAGCCCCTTAAAATGGCCAAAAACGTGTTCTTTAAGACTTTGAAAAATTTCAAAATTCTTCTATTTTTGGGATACCCTATAATATTTAAGGTCGATTGCGCGCATTTTCTAATAACTGTTTAATTAATAATTTTAAGGCATGCTCTTCTATATG
Organism: Acrobeloides obliquus; assembly: GCA_034698545.1. Classification (NCBI taxonomy): domain Eukaryota; kingdom Metazoa; phylum Nematoda; class Chromadorea; order Rhabditida; family Cephalobidae; genus Acrobeloides; species Acrobeloides obliquus. The sequence goes on from JAQGBS010003227.1 coordinate 9,319, forward strand.
GAGTTGAACCAGTTCTTTTCGAAGCCTCAGATTGGGTTGGCGGATTGTGGCGATACAAACCATATGATACAGACGGTAATATTATCCTATTTCCATCATCTCGTCTTAAATATCGTTTTAGAATCGTCTGTCATGAAAACAACAGTCATAAATACATCGAAAGAAATGTCGGCTTATAGCGACTTTCCACCACCAGCTGAATTTGCCAACTTTATGCACAACACTCAAATGCTAAAATATTTAGAGCTTTACGCAAAACAATTCGATATGCTCAAATATATTAAGTTCAATCATCGTATCGTGAATGTTGAGCGTGCTAAAAGTTATAACGAGGATGGAAAATGGGTTGTTACTTATTCTAATGAGTAAGAATTTAAAGGACCGCTACAATGTTTGGATCTATTGTACAACAGATTTTCTGTTGTGTTGTACAACAAAATGATTCTGTTGTAAATTATTGTGCTGTGTTGTACAACAGAATCATTCTGTTGTAATCTGTTGTGTTGTATTAACACAACAGAAAAAAACGTTGTGCACAACAGAATATTCTGTTGTAGATCACAACAGTTTTGCATGTTAAAACTGTTGTTCAACAACACAACAGATTCAAACACTGGACCACTATCGTAGAAATCCCGTACGAAAAATTGATTTAAAACTTTTAGCCAAGGTCAAAAGCAACAAGAAGAGTTTGATGGTGTTCTTTTAGCAACTGGCCATCATGCAAAACCTTACTACCCAGAAAAGTGGCATGGACAGGATTCTTTCAAAGGGAAGATTATTCATTCCCATGATTATAAATGCGCTAAAGGCTATGACGATAAAGTTGTTGTGGTAGTTGGAATTGGAAATTCTGGAGGTGATGTTGCAGTCGAGCTTGCCAAAATTTGCAAACAGGTATATCATGTGTTTTATTAGTAGTGATGCGTAGAAAACCGAAAAGTCAAATTTGAAATCTCGAGTTTTAAATTGAGCAAAAACGACATTGGGATCGATATTTAGAAATCGAAATTTTATAGAAATTTGCCATTTTTTAGCTGAAAATTCTGACAATTTTTGGTGCAAAAAATGGTAATTTTGATGAAAAAATTTTAAATTTTGAACATTTTTAGTAAAAATTTGATAAGTTTTTGTCATTTTTTGGTTAAAAAAATCATAATGAGATATTTAGGATTTTTGAAAAAATTATGCTAATTTTAGAGCAACAAAATAAGAGAAGACTCTTAAGTTTTTTGATCTTCGTAAAAAGCGATTTTGCCCATCTTGTATAAATTTCACAATCACATTTCCCACTCTGGGGCAATAAGCAACGCCCTTTTAGGTTTATCTATCAACTCGACGAGGAGCATGGATAGTACACCGTATTTTCGACTATGGTGAACCAATTGATATGGCTCTATCTAGTCGAATTCAAACTCTTCAAAACGAACTTTTACCTTTAAGTGTAAAAAACTGGATCGCCGGAAAATTGCTTCAAAAGAAATTTGACCATGCAAAATATGGATTAAAACCCAAACATGGTTTTTATGGGTAAGAAGTGAGATGTTTGCTAAAATTTATACTTTTTTAGTCAACATCCAACCGTAAACGACGATCTTCCCAATCGTATTGCTAATGGAACAGTTTTAATAGTACCCAATATAAAGGCATTTACAGAAAATGGTGTGATTTTCGAAGATGGTACAAGAATCGAGAATGTTGATGAGGTTAAATTTTTATAAGGGGTCTTCATTGACAACTTTTCTTGGATATATAAAAAAATTTCACTCGTATGCGTGGCGGAGTGGCGAACGAAGGGATTGAAACTCTATGTTTGAATGCAGACGCTTGCCACTTCACCATGGAGGATGAGTTTTTCTCTCCGGAAAATGCCCTGTATAAAAAATATTTGAAATTTAGGTGATCTTGTCAACTGGGTATTCTTTCGATTTTCCTCTTCTTGAAGGTGGAACTTTAGTGCCAGTAAAGGACAATGAAGTCTCTTTGTATAAATACGTTTTTCCACCAAACTTGAGTGATCATAACTCTCTTGGGATTATTGGTTTAATCCAAGTACTATTTAAATTTATGCTAAGTTTACAGGCCTTACGGGGGTACGTGTACCTCCCCCCAAGGGCCAAAAAAGCTAAATAATAAATTCAAAAGGTCCCCTTCATAGGTGCACAAGTAGGGGGACACTTTCCCCCAAGCACGACATGTTTTTGACCTTTTTTTGATCGCTAAACGTAAAAATTTTGCCCTCAATACGACGACATAGGTTGGGGACAGTCCCCTCCTTGTGCACCTATAGTCCCCTTGTTTTTGACCTCTTTAGGATCTTGTACTTTCCCATGAAAAAATTCTGAATACGGCTCTGCAAGTTTACTTTTATTTAGCCTCTGGGGTCGATAATGACAGCTGCTGAAATGCAAGCTCGTTTGTTTTTCGATGCCTTCGCTGGAAATACCAAACTTCCGTCTAAAAGTGAAATGCTAGCTGAAATCAAGGCAAAGAAGGATTATCTAGCAAATCG
>JAQGBS010003228.1:0-11830 GCA_034698545.1 Acrobeloides obliquus
TTCTGAATCGTTGTAGTTTTTGAGATAATTGCGTTTGAATTTGTTACAAGCTCTTCGTTGTAATACACAATTCAAAAGAGTTTGTGTATTACAACGAAGAGCTTGTAACAAATTCAAACGCAATTATCTCGAAAACTACGACGATTCAGAATATGCCGTAAAAACAAAAAATGCTCCATTTTTCATGATCTTTCAGAATATATCATTTTTTCATATGATTGTAAATTACTGAACTGGTCCTTTAATGCTGATGAAAATTGGATGTTAGACCCCATTGCGTACACAGATTGACATAGATTTTTGAAAAATTTACTTGGATCGGGACAACAAAAAGCATCTCCTGAACTCATCACATTGCACACATAATCATCATTTGGGCATTGTTTATTCTGAAAATTGGAATTTTTTCAAAATTTTTTTCTTCTAAATCCCTTGAAAAACTTACTGCATGTATGGTACAACTGACAGGTATGCCGTTACTCGTCACTAGCGGTTCACCTTGGGGACAAAGTTTCTCCTTGGAAAATTTATGGAACTTCTTCGGTGCTTCCTCTTGTCTGATTTCAGTTATAGTAGGCAATTCAAAATTTGGTAAGATTGATTGAAACGGAGTTAGAGGAGGAGATTGTGGGAAGGAATGCATTATTGGTCTATTACATGGACGATTATTCTGACAAGGAGGAGTCATGACTAAACCATTTTTAATAGGACCAGTCCACTCGGAAAAAAACACGAAAAGTTGTATATTCGGAAAGTTCATGAAAAATGGAGCTTTTTCGTTTTTACGGTAACCTCTAAATCGTTATCGTCGTCGAGAGAATCGCATTTGAAGTTGGTGATTTTTGAAATCTGCGTGTATTACAACGAAAACATAAACGGCTCGGTGAATTGATGATAGCTCAGTGAAACTGAGCCGTTCATGTTTTCGTTATAATACACACAGATTTCAAAAATCGTCAACTTCAATCGCAATTCTCTCAAAAACTACAACGATTCAGAGCATGTCGTAAAAACGAAAAATGATCCATTTTCCATGAACTTTCTGAATATATAATTTTTTCATAGTGTTTTTTGAGTGGATCAACGCCTTTTTATGACTTACATGGGCTCATGCCAATACAAGTGTTGACACAATCATGAAGTGACAAAAAGTTGTTTTGATTGCCACCAAGCCCGGTGTAGACAAAGGGCACACATTGTTGTAAATCAGTGTTGAAATAGTATCTGTTTATAGATGCTTGGCCTGATCCAATAGCAATTGGCATTGTACATGGTCTTTTGCCACCTAAAAATTGTTATACCAATCGATAGGGCTCGGCGAGAGAAGAAAAATGACACCAAAATCATGGGGGCACCCTTCAAGGAAAATTTTTTAGCCCCACATAATGTTTTAACGTAAGATGATAATAACATGTAAGAGGTTACTCTCATGGTCGAGTAGCTAAGACTCTCGGCTGATACAAATTGCTTGCAGGTTCGATTCCCAACAGAGACCGAATGTTTTTGCCACTGCCAACAAAAATGCGTCTTTTTCCTGTTCGTGTTCTCGTTTTCCTAATACTTAATTCAATGCGTTACGAACATAGAATACAAATTGTGTTCTTCCAGTTTCTTAGGGGTCATTCAGATATTATGTAATCATGTTGGGGGGGGGGGGGGTTGGCCCTCCTCATAAAAATTGATTACGTTAGTGCATTTTTGATGATTACGTTGAAGGGGGGAGGGAGTAAACCACAAAAAGTTGGTTACGCAATATCTGGATAACCTCTTACCCAGAGCAGGACAACAAACAGTAGTCGTCGTGTCAATCCCGAAATGACAATAGTAATTCTGAGGGCATGGACTGGAAATATCACAATGGAACACTGCGCCATCTATCATCTGAAAAGGCTCTCCGCCAACACATGGGTTGTTGAACTCCGGACATGATTGTCGACAAGCTTCCAATGAAACGAAATTATTCGCATTTCCTCCTTGGCTAAAAAAACAATGTATAACATTTTTCATGGCTAGCTTTACGAAAAATTTTGACTACTTGGTGAAGTGGATAAGGCCGCCCGTCCGATCTGGCAAGTTAAGTAACGTTGGGCCCCCGGGTTCAATCCCACTAGGGCAAAAATTTTTTATGAAAAACCTTTGTGTTATAAGCACAAAAACTAGGAGCCGACGATTTACCCATATAACTGATATAACAAATCGTGGCTATTCCTACCCTGTATATGCGAATTGTTGGCATTTCCTCGACATTTGGTGAAAATGGAATCTTGGCAAGGAAGATGCTCCTCTTCCTACATTCATTGGCAGTTGGCATGGGTTTGTAGCTAAAATCCAAGCTATCAAAAATTTCATCAAGATATAGTCGACAATTTTTTTTGACTACTATGAAACTTTTTATTGAATCAGGCAACGTGTACATTGAAGCGAAAAGAAGCGTGGATCCTTATATAGTTTTTTATGCATCCCTGCGTGGTCGTATGATAGGGAAATAAGGATTAGTACTAACTACTACAGACTACTACTACAGTACTAACTAATCCTTATTTTCCCGCAGACTACTACTACTAGTAGTTAGTACTAATCTGATTTTCCCACCATACGACCACGCAGGGATGCATAAAAAAAGCTATATAAGGATCCACACTTCTTTTTGCTTCAATGTACATGTTGTCTAATTCAATAAAAAGTTCCGTGATAGCCAAAAAATTTTTTCAACTATAGTTATACCTCCGGGACAACAAACAGTTGTTTCTGGGCCACTCCCAACATGGCAAAAATATCCCATAGGGCAGATGTATGGGTTTAACGCAGAGCAATAAGTAATCGAACCATCGGGAGTCGTCAAAGGCTGGCCGTTGCCACATGGATTGTTAAATTCTAAAATTTTTCTGTAATTGATTAATAGGATTGTGTTGAAATACCAGTGCAAGATTTCGCACATGCTTCATTTGAAATAAAGTTGTTGTTATTGCCAGTCAGACCAGAATAGGTGAATTGTTGGCACTGGCGTGTATGTCGATTGAAGTACCAACGTGGCATGCTTTCTGATCCAGTGCCGATAGCAAGAGGCATGGAACATGGTTTCTAAATTGTTCTCGTTAGAAACGCATGTGTGTAAGAGTCTCGATTTATCTTTGTCGTAGCTTTTGAGGCAAAAAATGAATCTATTAGGTTGTTCAATAAGTATTGCGCCTATTTTTAGTCACCTGGAGGGCTCCGAAAAACCGTTTTCGAATAAAATTTTTTTCGTATTTTGACAAAATTTTTCAATTTTGAAGATTTTTGCAGTTTTTTCGAATTTTTCAATTTTTGACGAATTCTCAATTTGTGATTAATTTCTCAATCGATTTCTTGCATAGAAAACCTTAGATATCGAATATCCGGTCAAAATCCGAATTTTTTTCATTTTCACTTCAACACGCTACTCTGAATCAGGGACAAGGAAGCATTTAAAAATATTTTCCTATATCAGATAACTTACTCGATCTCCACCAGGACAACAAACTGTTGTTTGTGGACTTGATCCGACATGGCAATAATGTCCATTAGGACAGTCCATTTCCGAATTAGCGTTACAATACCTAGTGAGCCCAGTTAAAGGCTCTCTATAAGGCTCGCCATTAAAACATGGGTTCACAAATTCTAAACAGGAAAAAGGAATGTAAAAAAAGTGTTCAGATATAGGAACTAGTATCGATTAGGTATGCTACTGAAAGTGAAATTTTTCAAAAAAATTTTTTCCATCATCTGGAATTGATCCCTCTAGGGGTAATAAATTGAAAATTTTGTTAAAAATTCAAAAAAATTCAAAAATTGAAAAATTCAGAAAAATTGAGGATTCAAAATGTGGCCCTATAGCCTGTTCTTGATTCGGGAAAAGAATTTCAGATCTCGAAAATGTGAAATTCGGATTTTCCGCATAAAATTACCCCTAGAGGGGTCAATTCCAGATGATGGAAAAAATTTTTTCGAAAAATTTCACGTTCAATAGGATATCTGATCGATACTAGTTTCAGATATTCCTACCCGGGCACCTTTGAGTACAATCTTCCTTGGTCAAAAAGCTGTTCTCATTGCCACCTACAAAATGAAAATGATTACTGATAAACAAAAAGATCAGAAAAACCTATTCCTGTGTACTGGAATGGCTTGCATGTCCTCGTGACTAAATCGTAATACCATCGAGTAAACGGACCAATTCCACTAGAAATGCCTTGCTGAAGTGGTAATTGGCATGGGTCAGAAGCTAAAACAATGGGTTATTCATCAAGATAATCAACTGGCCACCGAGATCCTACGGCTCAATTTATACTTCCATCGTGTCGCGACACGACAGTGCATTTTTGTGTCGTACCATATGTCGTACCACACGTCGTACGACAGCGTTTATAGTTCGGTCGTACGACGCGTCGCGACACGATGGAAGTATAGATAACGCCTACGGCACGCTCTCAAGCGTTATTCAGTGACGCTTTCTATACCCTAGAGCATAGGCGTAGCCAAGGGGGCTATATAAAAAATAAAAAACAACAGGCTACCTTATGATTTTTTCAACATTTGGGTCATTTTACTCGATTAGCCCCCCCCCCTGTCAGAAAATCCTGACTACCTATGCCCTAGAGTATAACTTAACAGTAGTTTATACTCATAGGTAGAGTTGTGCTGGTCAAATGATATATTTGATGTCATTTGTCAAATCCGATTTTTTCGCAAAAAAGTGAACAAAATTTTTGTCTCCGGTGTCAATCATCTTCTCTCATTGTCCCCCTACAACTTTTGTTTTGGCGTTAACAGCTTAGATCGCAGGTTCAATAGTTAGTTACCGGATAAAGAGACGCACAGACATTACACGTTTTATATAAGAAGATAGGAACTGTGCATATAAGTCTTACCTCCCGGACAACAAACTGACATGTCCAATTCGGATGCGCCGCCAATATGGCACCAATATCCAGACGGGCATGAGTTTGGATTTTGAGCACTACATTTGGTAACTTCAAGGTGATTACTAGCAAGCACATTGGGGCAAGGATTTATGAACACTAGAATATAAATTTAGCTTCTTGTGTAACGTATAAGCATAACACAACCAGGGGTCCAAAATAGGTTAAGAACATAGGTCGGCAAGGGGAGGGAGCCTTCCCCCCCCCTGACCCACACACGCACGGACCCAAAATTGAGGGGGGACCACGCATTGACCCCGCCGAACATATGAGGTGGTCCATAAAAATTGGGTGTCAGAAGAAACCTCAAGCTAAAAAAAGGTCCTTTTTTTGGTGCGGTGAGGAACCACCGCACCGGGGGTCCCCGCCCCACCTTGCCGACCTATGAAGGTATTCTCCCCAGGCATAACATGTTAGGCTATAAAAATTAAAGTTCCTCATCGGCTTTTGTCTGAATTGTTTCAAGGTTTCAAAAATAGGTAATTTTAATGATTTTTAGATGAATTTGGGGCCCAGAAATTTTTTATAAAAATAACCCCTATGGAATAGTTTTATGTGGGAAATCGATTGCGCGAATTTCCGACAACTAAAAATGCTTCCATGACCCTGATTCAGGGAAAAATTAAAAATTTGGATTTTTGAAGCGAAAAATGACAATTTTCGCAAATTTAATGATAATTTTTGCTTCAAAAACCCAAGTTTCCCATAAATTATAGTCAGGGAAGTGCTTTGAGAGATTGGAAATGCACGCAATCGATCCCCCTGCCCCAAATAAAATTATCCCTATAAGAGTGTTTTTTTAGACAAAATACCCGAGTTCAAAATTCCTGTAAAAATCACAGAAATTTCTATTTTTACACCTATTAGAAAGCATATTTATAAATTACTCAAAATTTTACTTGTGGAAGTGCAGGTTCATCATATTGAGTGTACATTTCGCCTTCTGATGTAAAATAAAATTTTGCCGTAAAATCTTTAACAGGGATGGTAAATCGAGCAGAAATAAGTACTATGGGTAAACCAAGTAACAATGATATTGGCACAAGCAAAATTTTACCACTCCACAACTTAAATGAAGTAAATGATAGAAATTTTATTAATGAATTTGGTTGACTAATAGGGAAGCGAAGGAGCGGCCCCACCCCGAAACCGGAAATTGTCTTTGTAAAAATGAAAAATTTAAAAATTACATTTAAAAAATTAAATTTTTGGGGTTACCTTCAGAAATAAAAAAAAGGTTAAAATCTGGTTACGCTACTCGGGTTGACAGATCGGGTCAGTCAAAGCCGCTTTCGAAGTTGGATTCAAAAAATTTGGATCAAATCAAATCGGGTCGTTTTTAGAAAGTCTTTTCAAAAAACGTTTCATAAGATAAAAATTATTTAACATACACTATCATGATTCATGGGGAAAAAGATAGCCGAAAATCTATTCATTGCTATAATTGTATGCCCTATGACATCTAGCAGCATACTATAAGCAACTGCCATACCATCAAAAGTTGCGAGTATGGGATTCAGATAAATATTTACAAACGTTTCATGAAATAACCCATATTGAGGCAACCGATAAAGTAGCATATTCTATAAATTCAAAAAATTGATTTCTTTTCTAGTTCCATCGAGGTCCAACCGAAAGTGCCTCGGACTCAATCTAGAACCCAAAAGGCTCAGGAATCAATCGGGTCCTTTGCATCCCAAATTGGGTCCAGGACCCACTATAGACTAAAGGATCATGGGCGTACTCGGCCATGGACTCATGAATCCGAGACACCTTCTACCTCTGGCCAGGCCCTTTGTCGAAGTTTGCTTACATGATAAAAACAATCCCTCTCTTTTTATAACTCTCTTCCCTAACAGTAACCATTTCGAACTTGATTTCTCCGATTTCGCCCAAACATACGCCAATTTTTTACCCATAGTGGGAGTACTAAAAAGCCGCAGAAAATTTTTTCCACGGACATTTCTATGAGAAGATGGAGCTCAAAATGTGGTTTTTGGGGTCAAAATTAGGGTTCAAAGATACCATCATAACTTTTTGTGATTAAAATATTTTTCGCTAAATCTTTTTGCATTTATTAGAGGGTGAAAAGACGCAAATTAAATATATTAACTTTGGCCTCAAACTTTTGTATATATGTTTGGGCGAAATTGAAGAAATCAAGTTCGAAATGTTTACTGTAAGCCTATACCCTTTTCTTTTTTAAACACACCTCAACATAAGCAAAAATGTCTACAATCCCAATAATTATAACAAGCATATAAAATCCACCTTCAAAGTCTTTGTTACGTTTAATTTTTTGGTAAATTAGCATTGTGATCATACTTATATGAAATATGAATAATGGTATATCCCAGATTATTAATATAATTTGCAAAAAAGTCATAGTAGGTATTTATTCACCTTGACTGATAAAGAAATATCCTCGGTGTTTTAGTTTAAATTATAAAAAACTATTTAACGTTACCGTAGTTATTAAATAGCCTTCACTATAAGAATCTACCTTTGTTCAACGAAGGCTCAGCAGGAGATTTTTCTTGCAAAGTCAGCCCATGTAATTATTAGATTTTGACAGAAAGCGCTCTCTAAATAAAGCTATAAGCACTTGCTATAGCCTGATATTAAAATCTCTCTATAAATGATTATTAAACTTTTTTTGAAAAAATCATAATTCTATAAATGCTATACGATTTTTAATATATCGTTTTTAATTAACCTAGACAATTTATTTGTTCCACCTGCTTTGCCTGATCATTTGAGCATGTATGACTCTAATCGAGAAACTTAAAATTTATACATATTTTAACTTAAAAGTAAAAATTTTATGATTCTAGGTCTCCCCCTTCGCCTCTATTTACCTCTCCCCCTGAACACTTTTTTTCCCTTTCCGGTACACCCTCTCCACTCCAATCGGTCATCCCGGGTCCCAAAAATAGAACTTAGGCCCACCTCTGCTTAGGACACCAAGACTTAAAACTTTTTCATATACTATAGAAATGCCGAGCACTTTGAAATAGTGCACTGGCCATTAGAAGAGTTTTCGGTTTTTTCATGAACCGATTCTTAAGAAAAAAGCTCTATAGAGATGACAACTTTACAAAAATTATAACGTAATATTTGGACAGCCCCAAACAAGAGTTCATTGCGCAACTATCCAACACTAATACGAAGGAAAAATGGCCAAGTGACTAGTTCGGTCAATTGGTGTTGTACTGACGAATTGACCAAATTACGTGATCGACCAACTGACATTTTGGCCAAGTGGTGTGGTTGGTCAAATGACGGGTTGACCAAGTGTTGTGGTCAGCAGCTGACGTGTCGGCCAAGTAATAGGTTGGCCAAGTGACTTTGCATGCCAACTGAATAGTGAGTGGACCAAATAACGTGAACGGCTACCTGATATATTGGCCAAGTGACGTGTTGACCAAGTGACGTTGACCAACTGACGAGTCCATTCGGCCAAGTGGCGTTTTTAGCCAACTGATGGGTTGGCAAAAAGACAAATCAATTAAATATCTAGTCGAATAAGTGGCAAGTCGGGCAAGTATTGGGGTGGTGTAGTGACAAATCGGCCAAGTGACGGCACACGAGTGTTTATAAGTTTGAAACAGATTTAAAAAATTTTACATTGACAAAGTTCCCAGAATAAATATTTAATGAGAATTAATTATAAAAATAGCAAACTCTTGAAGATTGATTTTACAGAAAATTCTTTTGCCTGAGCAACTTTATTCAATTTATCCAAATGAATAAATTTAATGATCTATTTTTTAACTTTTTGACACAATATACAAATGGTTAAATCTGTATTATTTTAAAACGCTCATATTTCAGCTTTAAAGGACCAGTCCAGTCAGTTAGCCATATAAAACAATGATATATTCGATAAGATCATTAAAAATGGAGCGTTTTTTGTTTTTACGGCATGTTCTGAATCGTTATAGTTTTCGAGATAATTGCGTTTGAAGTTTTGAATTTGTGTACAAGCTCTTCATTGTAATACACAAACTTTTTTGAATTTTTTGTGGAAAAATCGATTTTTGCATCGATTTTTTAAATTTTCATAAAATAAACATTGTAGCAATGTTTTATAGCTAAATGAAACAAACAAAATGACACCAAAATGATCCAATTTGAACATTGTTTTGGGTTATTGAAACAAAAATTCTAATTCATGTTTTCGTTTCAATAACCCACAACAATGTTCAAATTGGATAATTTTAATGTCATTTTATTCGTATCATTTAGCTATAAAAAATTGCTACAATGTTCATTTTATGAAAATTTAAAGATTGATGCAAAAATCGATTTTTTTGCAAAAAATTCAAAAAAGTTTGTGTATTACAACGAAGCTTGTAATAAATTCAAAATTTTAAACACAATTATCTCGAAAACTAACCAATGAATTTTTATTCAATTTATTATATTGAAAACGTGTAACATAATCAAAATTCATTTTTTAAATCAATGAAGGCATTAGGGAAAAGTAATTTTCCCAAAAAAGTTTTTCAAGAGAAAAATGAGTTTTTTAAAAGAAAAAAATATTAAAAAACAAATATTTAAAAAAAAATTTTTTTGACTTCCATCAAAAATCATTAGAGAACTCGGAGATAGTGGAAATGACTACCCAAGTAAGCATGAACAAAATTTGGCCTCGCAAAATATTGTTTAAATCAAATCCTCTCGATTTCTCTGACTTAATTTTGTATTTTTCCACATTTTACCCTTAGCTACAATCCATAAATTTAACAAAGAAATCAATGAAAACAACATTTAAAGGGTGCATGGATAAAGTTCAGATACATGTGCGCAAAAAGAATACTTCCTTGGAATCACTAAACCTTTCTCGCCAAAGGAATTCGATTATGTGGCTCTTTAGCTGCTTATCGTGGATAACTTTCTTTTGTCGGACATTCGACTTGAATTCTTCCCATTTTCTTTCGGTGTTTTGCGCGTGAAAACGCGTTCTGGGATCCACAAAATGCCGATTATGATGAACTCGTCGGTGCATTAGCCATCCTGGGAGTCTAATAATTCCTCTATACGACCGCCATTCGTCGGAGTAAATTGTTGTTCCGGGACGTACGTGTCTCACTATTGGTGGAAGTAAGTCTACGGCACGACGACGCTTCACTAATACCATGAAGGAGCGTTGGACCCACGCTCGGTACCTCCAAAGATCCATCTGCCACAACGGCAATTTGATTTGAGAAATATTTTGCAAGATCAAATTTTGTTCATGCTCACTTGGATAGTCATTTACCACTAGCTCCGAAAACTCTTATAAATTTTTTGGCCAAGGAATTACTATAAACGGTGAGTCAACAATTCCTCCGGAACAATTGCCCCCTTAGGACAATTGTCCCGAAGGACAATTACCTCCATAGGACAATTGCCCCCACGGACAGTTGACACCAGGCTCTGAAAATGGGGACGCGGGGCGAGATTTTCTCTAAGAGGTTAAAAGCTAGAAGCCTAATTATTTTTTCTGGGACCTCAATCTAATAAACCCACATCAAGGCCTTAAGGCTTCATTTGAAAAAATTTTTTCTAGAAGCGTTGGGGGCCCAAAAATTGGCACTTTTTCAAAAAATGCATGATTTTTGGGCTCCCAACGATTCAAGAAAAAAATTTTCAAATGAAGCCTTGATGTGGGTTTATTAGATTGGGGTCCCATCAAAATTTTAGAAAAGAAATTAGGCTTCTAGCTTTTAACCTCCTAGAGAAAAGCTCGGCCCCTACGGCCCCATGTTCGGAGCCTGGTTGACACAAACAATTGCCCCCGTAGGACAATGATCTTCATTAGACAATTGCCCTATAGGACAATTGACCCCATGGACAGTTGCCCCCAAATTTTTTTGTCAGGGGGATATTTATTTTCATCTCCCTGACGGAAAAAATTTGGGGGCAACTGTCTGTGGAGACAATTGATGGGGTAATTGTCCTATGGGGCAATTGTCCTTTGGACGCAATTGTTGACTCGCCACTTTAAACAATGGTTCCTCTATATTTTTGCCAAAATTCAACATATAAAACATAGATGATTCTTTGTTTTTTCTCGGATTTTGGCCGATTTTAGCGGGATGGGGAAATTGCACGAGTTGTTCCCTAACGCCACTCCTGCTAAAATTGATCAATTTACTTCAAAACAAATTCTTCTTATTTTACATAAGAGACGCTAAATAGAATTATTTTTGAAAATATGTTAAATAAGTACCGGGAGCCGAGCGATTTGCGCTCGCGATTTCTCTGAGAGTGACTCCGAGTGCAGTGAAATACGAGGGGGCGGGTACATGTACCCCCTCCTCCCCCCAAAGACCAATAGCGGTATGGCCTTAAAGCGAAAAAATACATGTAAAAACCTTGTGAGGCCCGTAGAAAAAAATTTCTTCCCCGTTCGGAAAAAGTCATATGCCATAATTATTCACTAGAACAGGTCTTTCGAATGGCGTACGACTTTTGGTCCTAGTCCCAAGTCCGACAATAAACTTTCCTTGTTAGGGATAAACAGCAAAACAAATTGTTTTGTCTCCGATTTCGATGATTTTGGTGCCAATCGTCTTCACTCCTCGTTCCCTACAACTTTTGTTTTGGTGTCCAGGGTTTAAATAAAGATTCCAAAGCTTGTCTGAAATCACAGACAAACATCACACGTTTATAGTAGTAGGATAATACCTAACGCCAGATAAATCTTCTAATTTGCTAGTTTGTGAAGCAAACAATGTAGCACAAAAACATCCATCCAGTGCAATTAAAAACAAGTTGTATGGCCCAATATATTTTGTTATGTTTACATTGAATATCTACAAATGGTAATTTAAAATTTACACTAAACAACTTACCGAAACAAGAAAAAAATCAATTAAATGTGGAATAAAATTAAAAGAAAA
>JAQGBS010003229.1:0-11829 GCA_034698545.1 Acrobeloides obliquus
TCGTACTGAGAAGAATGCCCAAAGCACTATAAATAAGAACTCGACCATTCAATTGAACAACGATCAGCTATAAAAAAATGATCAAAATTAGATAGACGAAGCGAGATACTTTTTGACATTTGGTCCAATGGATTGAATGTATGCTGTTAACTTCATCAATCGTCGCGTATCTTGTTCCGTTTGAAGAAAAGACATCGATAAAATACCGATTACTTCCAGATATTACATGCCCAATTGCTGCAAAAATAATTTTTTTGAAAAATGAGTTGTTTTACCGTTTAGGGTCATAGCCAACAATTTCTGATCATTTTGGACCAATTTTGAAAAACTTTATTTTTGGGTCCAAATTCATGGTCCAGGTTCAGAGCAAAAATGCGGCACTATAACTTTCGCCACATTTCATGTTCACCACGACAACTTTCGCCATGTTGTCAAAAAAAAACTATAACTTTCGCCACGTTCTTGTCAATATACATATTTGCAGATCAGGCAACTCGATTAGTCTGAAATTAAATGTTTATTGACACGAAAGTTATCGTGGCGAAAGTTATAGTGCCAAAAGTACTAGTTTTTGAAGGCTTTATCGGATTGAATAAAAAATGATCAAAAATCGTTCGCCATGATCTAAAACGGTAAGCTGGATTTGATACTTCCGTCGTGTCGCAACACGACAGTGCATTTTTGTGTCGTACGTGGCTCTCTAATCCTTAGTAAAACCCAATTTTCTTATAATTTTTTACCTATAGGACCGCCAAACACAGAGGCAGCAAAAAATGAAGAACCGTCCAAAGGTAAATTAACATCTTCATAAAGAGAAACATTCCTAAAAAAATTCCGTTTTTTTTGCATTTTTATGGACACACTGAGGGTTATAATTACAGAAAATGAGATCAAAAATAGTGACTATTGTCAGGGGTACCAAGTGCTGCTGATGTTTTTCAGAAAAGTGCTGATTTTGAGATGTCAAATCTGGCAAATGCTGATTTTCAGTGTCAATTCTGATTGTTGAGATGTGAAATTTTGTTGAATTTAATTTTTTCCAATTTTTTTCAACTTTTTCCAATTTTTTTTCAACTTTTTTCTATCTTTTCATGCAAAATTTTGTCAAATTTATAAGAAATATAATGGAAACTTAGCGGCATTTTGCTGATTTTTGCTCCTAATATCTGATTTTTGAAGTCAGATTTGTTGATTTTGAACACAAATGTTCTTGGCATCCCTGGCTAATGTACAAAAATTACCTCACTGATGTTTCTCCCAAGATTGTCCAATCAGAAGCACGAAATGACATTTTAGTTTGATTGTCTAAATTTGAAGGTTTGTCCCAATTTGTAGTGCCAAAAACTCTTCAAGAAATTGTAGAAAGCACCATGGCAAAAAACTCTATTTTTCTTTTTTCATCTTATTTTGAAACATTGTGAACTTATTCTAACTATATCAAAGTTTTAATTATTAAACCGATTTTCCTATTGCGCGAAATTCGAATGCTTTATGAATCAATTCTTTGTGCTTTTTATTATTCGCTCGAATAACATATACAATTTTTTATGGCAACGTGTACATTAACATTCTATTTACGTTTATATTAAGTGTTTGCATAATTAGCCAGGGTTTTTGTCAAATTCCAGCGTTTTTGTCAATTTGTTGTATACGATTTTGTCCAAATTTTTTTTCAATTAACGCTCATATTGAGTGAGTTAAAACGCGGTAAAAATTTTTTCCAATCGATCTTTCTATACAGAGATACAGGCCTATCAAGGTTTTGACCGTATTTTTTCGACCAGTCTACTTTGGGGAGTCGATGCCATGTGATAGAGCACAAAATTTGGAGCAGTTTTTCCTTTTACGGCACTACTTGAAAATCAAACGGTAAAAAGTTATGAGCGAAATAAACTTGAATAAGCAAAATTAAAAATTCATTTGAATGGTCAAAATGGCGCAGTGGTAGTGGTCTCGGCTTCGATTCCAAAGGTAGCGGGATCGAATTTGATTTTACCGCAAGATAGCAGTTAACTTCAAAACTCTTTAGTTTTTTTTCGACAGCCGTGTACAATTTTTTAAGCGTGTTTAAACTCTTCGTTTCAATGTTTAAACATTGAAACGAAGAGCTTGTGTGCAAAACTAAGTATGTTCATTGAAATGATTTAATAAAACATTTACAGCACAAGAGAAGAAAGTCATTTAACATTTTTAAATTTTGTAATTTCGCGCTTTTCGTTTCAATGTACACATTGCCTGGTGCAATAAAAAGTTCCGTGGTAGCAAAACTCTTTAGTTTTTTTTCGATGCCGTGCACAAAAAAAGTTCGACTATTGATTTTATTCTTTTAAAAAAACATTCGATTCGAAATTAAGTATCAAACACCAATGATATTATACATGTTTCTATGATTTTATGCTGTTTGCACAGCTTGAATAAAAGCGCTTTTAGATTTGAGTTTCCTGTCTGCTCTATTAGTCGACGGGATATGAAGTCTCTTCTATCACTACTCTCAATTTTGTTGGTGCTGATTGTGAAGTTTGGGTTGAATGACGGTGCTACGAATGTCAAAACTATTGCTGATCACAAAGAGTTTAAAGTACGTACCAGAGTGGTTTCATTTCACTTATTATCTTATAAACTGGCATTAAGGGTCGGCACAAGCTATCGTACGAAAGTCATCGTACGATTGTAAAATACGATCGTACGACGGATGAAATGGCCATAAGCTATCGTACGAGTAAAATTAAATTTCGTACGAGTACAATGAAATTTTGTACGAGTACAGTCAACCTTCCATATAGTGACACCCCCTCCGATTCCATATAGTGACCCCACCCTCGGGTTGTCACTATATGGAGAGTTGACTGTACAATGAAATTTCGTACAAGTACGATAAAATTTTATATCGATTGCGGACAAATAAAAATTTTAAAAAAATTTCTACCTGGCCATGGTTTGAACTCTCCCTTTAATTGTCCAGACACGGCCCAGATGGCCAAACCCAGATGACTAGTCCTAAACTCTACCTCTGCTTCTAAATTTTTTTTAGAAATTGACACGAGTCGACACCAATGTCTTAATTTATTTCTTTGACACTGATCTCTCAAGTGCAGAATTAAAATCTAACTTAAGAATTTTGAACGAAGCAGCAAACTTGGCTTACGGCGTAGGAACTATTGCCGTTATTGACTGCCGAGACAACGAAGGAAAAAAGCTGTAATCTTAAAAAAGAATTATAATCATTAAATATTTTCAACTTTAGATGCAAAAAGCTGAAGGCTGTACCAACAACAGGCCATTATTTAGTCAAACATTACTCGTATGTTTTTTAAAATTACAGGGTGTATCGAAAAAGCCGGAATTTGATCGATTTTTTCATGTTTTTTCGACCCGAGATTTTTTTCAAAAATGACCCTATTTGAGATAATTTTATGTGAGGAATCGATTGCGCGGATTCTTAAAGCTTGAAAATGCCTTTTTGATTCTGATTTAGGAAAATAGATGTATGTATTGAAGCGAAAGTCGAAAATTTTTAGATTTTCTGCCTGAAAATGATCTTTCAGGGGTAATTTTATGCGAGGAATCGATTGCGTGGATTCTTAAAAATGCCTCTTTGATCCTGATTTAGGAAATTTCGATTTTCATTTCATCACACACTTATTTCCCTGAATCAGGATCAAAGAGGCATTTTCAAGCTTTGGGAATGCGCGTAATCGACTCCCCGCATAAAATTACCCCTGAAAAATAATTTTCAGGCAGAAAATCTAAAAATTTTCGATTTTCGCTTCAATACACAGACCTATTTTCCTGAATCAGGGTCAGGGAAGCGTTTTCAAGCTTTGGGAATGCGCAAAATCGATTCCTCGCATAAAATTAGCTCTAATAGGGTCATTTTTGAAAAAAATTTCGGGTCGAAAAAACATGAAAAAATCAATCAAATTGCGGTTTCTTCGATATACCCTGTTTATGAAAAAAATAGCATTTTAGAAATGGCGAATTTCACAAAGATTATGATCGACAGTTGACTGCAAAGAGTATTTCTCGTTTCTTGAGTGATCCCCAAGGCGAGATTCCATGGGAGGAGGAGCCGGGTGCCAAATCTGTACGTCATATTGAGTCGGCCGAAGACTTCAACAAAATGGTAACATCGACCAAAGGACAGATCTTGGTGATGTTTTATGCGCCATGTATGTAGCCTTATTTGATGTGAACAAAATTGTTACCAATTTTTTAGGGTGTGGTCATTGTAAAGCAATGAAGCCTCATTATAGGTTTGTTTTATAGTCCGGTTTCGATTTGGCAACCTTTTTGGTCGATGCGTTCCGCGCTAACCGTCTCGAATAGGTGGTCGAGGCGCTAAACGCGGCGAAAATTGAAAAAAATCGATGCAAAAATGGATTTTTCCGTCAAAAGTCTATGCATTAAAACGATCTGCATGGGCAAGTTTTCGTTTTAATACACAGAATTTCAAAATTTACAATATTCGTTGCTCTTTTTCTCCACGAAAATGAAGTTTTCAGATATTGTATTTGTGGAAAAAGTTGTTCAGAAAATGTCCTCCCTATAGGTTTGCAAAGCTTTTTTCGGAGCAAATTTCCCCATGACCATGGTTCTTGGACACATTTCCCTGTATAAGACTATATAACGCCTAAAAAATTTAGTGCTGCTGCTGACGAGCTGAAAGGCTCCGCCATTTTGGCAGCAGTCGACGCGACAAGACCAGGAAATAGCCCTATAGCGTCGCACTTTAATGTCAAAGGTTACCCGACTTTGATCTATTTCAACGAGGGCTCATTCCAAATGAACTATGCTGGCGAAAGAACCAAGGTATGAAGGCTAGGGCTATCCTGAAATTTATCCGATTTGATAATTGTTTTGGGTTATTGAAACGAAAACCCTGAATCAGAGTTTTTGTTTCAATGACCCAAAAATTGGATAAACTCGATTGTTTTTGTGACTCGATAAACTCGAAAAAATAATCGACTATTTGCATTTTAGGAAGGAATCATTGCTTGGTTGAAAAATCCAACGGCAGAAAAAGAAAACCCAGATGCCGAAGAAAAGGAAAGAGACATTCCCTGGTCCGAAACTGTTTCAGATGTTGTCCATCTAACCGACGAAACTTTTGATAATTTCATTGCTAACAACCCTTCTACACTCGTAATGTTCTATGCTCCATGGTGTGGTCATTGCAAGTAGGAATTTTCTAACGATTCTCGACAATCGCTTCTTAGACGTGCAAAACCCGAATATGAAAAAGCAGCGGCTCGCTTGGCTGAGAAGAATGGAAAAGGAGTTTATGCAGCTTTAGATGCTACCATACACAAGAAAGCCGCTGAAAAATATAATATCGAAGGATTCCCTACTTTTAAATATTTCCAAGATGGCGATTTTGCTTGGGATGTGAATGAAAGGACCGCTGACGGCCTATACGAGTTTATGCTCAAGTAAATGGTAGAACGTTTTTCATGGCTAGCCATGAAAAACGTTATAGACAAGTGTTCGTTTCACCAGTGTAGTTTAGTCCCACAAAACCACCAGAACCAGAACAGGCATGGAGTGAAATGGAGACCCGAGTTGTCCACTTGGATTCAGAAACGTTCAAAGCTAGTCTCAAAAAGAAACGGCACGCCCTGGTCTTATTCTACTCTCCATGGAATGAGGAATTTAAAACCCTACGGACACAATTCACTGATGCGGCCGAAAAGTTTGCCGATGATTCGAGAATTGTTCTCGCTGCGGTTGATTGTAGTACAAATATAGAGTTGTGCAAAGAGCAAAAACTCACCCGAATTCCAACTGCCTACTACTTCAGCTATCTCAAAGATCGTGAAGCGTTGACGGAGACGTTGACGAAAGATTCTTTGGTGGCATTTATTTCGAAAAAAGAAAAGGCGGGTCAACTCGAAGATGAGAAAGAGGAAAAGAAAAAGGTTGAAAATGCAGGGGGCTTCGATTTTCATGAAAATGTTGCCACCGGCACGAGTGAAAACTTTGCTGGCTTGATCGAAACTGGTCGCAAGTTGGTTATGTTCTATGCACCATGTATGAAATGCACTTAGGGTGCGCGCTAGCAGTCGTGAAACGCATTTCACGACGATTTCCGGACACTAGCCGTACGGAAATCGTCTGAAAATCTGGAGTCATTTCCAGGCGGCGTCAGGAAACGGGTTTGAATTTGCTTGAACATTGACACGAAAACCCTGAATTTGGTCGAATGAAACGATTAAATAAAACGATACGAATGAAACATTCATTTCCAAACGGCGTTCGAAATTTGGATTTGCCTGAATATTGGCACCAAAACCCTGAATTTTGTTTTGTTCCATTATGTGGTTTCATTCGTTTCGTTTCATTCATATCGTTTTATTCGATCGTTTCATTCGTATCAGAAATTGTTCCTAAACAGGTTTGAATGCAGAATATTGACACGAAAACCCTGAAGTTTACATTTTTTAAAATACTTTTGCGTTTTTTGAAATGCGTTTTCACAACTGCTAGCGCGCACCCTTATAAAACTATTGGTTTTGTTAATTGAATTTAGGGTGTGGACATTGTAAGAATGCAAAACCAGCATTTAGTGAAGCAGCTCAAGCGCTTCAACCGGGAGACTTGATTGCCGTCGATTGCACTCTCCATACAGACTTGTGCACACAACAAGAAGTTCGTGGTTATCCCACTTTTAAGATTTTCGAAAACGGCAAATTTGTCGAGAAATACAGTGGTGGACGGACTAAAGCCGACTTCATAAAAGTCATAAGCGCTTCGGCTGAAGCTCCAGCAGCGAAACCTCAAGAGTAAGAAATAGAAAAAATCAGAGAACTGAAAAAAATTTCGTGGTCGCAATTGTGTTAACATGGAGTTAACACAATAACACACTATGTGTTTCCATAGCTGAACAAGGGGGAGGGTACTATATCCCCCACTTCGTCTTTTTACCGAAAATTTTTAATACCCACTTTGTATTTGGGGTTGGTTTAAGAGCCGTCATCTATGGGGGGTTCCCTGCGACTACATCATATTTAGGACGCCAGTACCTCCTCTTTGTACAGCTATGTGTGTTTCTGTTAATGTGACCATTTTTTTCAGACCAGAAACAACTGGTGGATTCGACTTTCATGAAAATGTTGCTATTGGCACAAATGAAAACTTTGGAAGTTTAATCACAACTGGACGGAAGCTAGCCATGTTCTATGCTCCTTGGTGTGGACATTGTAAAAACGCAAAACCAGCTTTCAGTGAGGCAGCTCAAGCGCTTCAAAAGGGAGATCTGATCGCAGTTGATTGTACTCTCCATAAAGACTTGTGCGCACAACATGAAGTTCGTGGTTATCCCACTTTCAAGATTTTCGAGAACGGCAAATTTTTGGAAAACTACAATGGTGGACGAACTAAAGCCGATTTCGTGAAGGCTATAGGTTCTAAGGCCGAGGCTCCAGCAGCGAAACCCCAAGAGTAAGAAATAGAAAAAATCAGAGAACTGAAAAAAATTTCATGGTTTAATACCCACTTCGTATTTAGGGTTGGTAAGAGCCGTCATCTATGAGGGGGGTCCCCTGCGATCACATCCTATTTAGGGCGCCAGTACCCCCTCTTTGTACAGCTATACGTATTTCTGTTACCACACTAACACAATTGCAACCATTGTTTCAGACCAGAAAAAACTGGTGGATTCGACTTTCACGAGAATGTTGCTATTGGCACAACTGAAAACTTTGGAAGTTTAATCACAACTGGGCGGAAGCTGGCCATGTTCTATGCTCCTGGGTGTGGACATTGTAAACATGCAAAACCAGCTTACAGTGACGCAGCTCAAGCACTTCAAAAGGGAGATCTAATCGCGGTTGATTGTACTCTTTATAAAGACTTGTGCGCACAACACGAAGTTCGTGGCTTTCCCACTTTCAAGATTTTTGAAAACGGCAAATTTGTCGAGAAATACACTGGTGGGCGGACTAAAGCCGATTTCGTGAAGGCCATCAATCCTACGGCCGAGGCTCCAGCAACAAAGCCTCCTGGGTATGAAATTTTTAAAGGACCAAAAAACACTATGAAAAAGTTATATATTCGAAAAGTTCATGGAGCATTCTTTGTTTTGACGGTAACCTCTGAATCATTATCATTGCCGAGATAATCGCGTTTGAAGTTGACGATTTTTGAAATTTCGTGTATTACAACGAAAACATGAACACAATGAAAATTCGGCATACACAATAACGGGACGAACAAGAACGAGACACAAAAACAGAACGATGAAGGGAATTACAAGCACAATTGTCATCCCGTTCTTGCCATCCTGTTCTTGGTCATCCCGTTGTTTTCAGGGACGAATTTTCACTGCGTTCATGTTTTCGTTTTAATACACAGATTTCAAAAATCACCAACTTCAAACGCAATTTTTTCGAAAACTACAACAATTCAGAATATGCCATAAAAACAAAAAATGCTCCATTTTTCATGAAATTTCCGAATATATCATTTTTACATACGAGTTTTTTTTCGAGTGGTCTGGTCCTTTAAGTTTTTGCAAGATCACTAAATGGCATAAAAACCAACCATTTTAGTCCTCCCAGTGCAGCAAGTGGATTCGATTTTGATGAAAAGGTGAAAATTGGCAACAATCAAAATTTTGATGAGCTAGTTACTTCCGGTTTGAAGAGTCTAGTTATGTTCTATGCTCCATGGTGTGGTCACTGCAAGTAAAATTTTGGTTTTGGCTGGCCCCACAAAACCGCACTTTTTGCGATTTTGGCTCAATTTTTTTTAAATTTTCACCAAAATAACCCTATAGGGGATTTTTCTATGTGAGGAATTGATTTATCGTATTGCAGAACCTTGAAAACGCTTTACTGACCCTGATCCAGGGATATTGTTCCATCCTCTTCGTCCTATTAGAGCTTATGCCGATTTCTCACATAGAAAAACCCTTATAGGATTATTTTGGTGAAAATTAAACAAATTGAAACCTTTTGAAAAATTGCACCAAAATCGCAAAAAGTGTGGATTTTTTGGACCACTCTATAAAAACATATTATTCTAACTTTTTTCGAAATTTGCATTTTCCCATGCACGCAATATTGAAATCATCGAACAAGCTAACTAAATTCTAGATCCGCCAAACCAGCTTTCAACGAAGCAGCTAAGCAATTGTCAACCGGTCAATTGATCGCCGTCGATTGTACTGTTCATAAAGGTCTGTTTAAAGGACTAGTCCAGTGGGGAAAAAGTTGCCATTTTTTTGTTGATATTCGGAAATTTCATGAAAAATGGAGCATTTTTTGTTTCTACGGCATGTTCTGAATCGTTGTAGTTTTCGTGATAATTACGTTTGAAATTTTCAATTTTTTACAAGCTTGTCGTTGTAATACATAAACTTTTTTGAATTTTTTGCGGAAAAATCGACTTTTGCATCAATTTTTTAAATTTTCATAAAATGAATATCATAGCAATTTTTTATAGCTAAATGAGATGAACAAAATGATACCAAAATTATCCAATTTTCACATTGTTTTAGGTTATTGAAACGAAAACATGAATCAGAGTTTTCGTTTCAATAACCCAAAACAATGTTCAAATTGGATAATTTTGGTGTCATTTTGTCCATCTCATTTAGCTATAAAAACTGCTACAATGTTCATTTTATGAAATTTTAAAAATTAAAATTCAAAAAAGTTTGTGTATTGCAATGAAAACATGTACACAAATTCAAATTTTCCAACGTAATTATCTCAAAAACTACAACGATCCAGAACATGCCGTAAAAACAAAAAATGCTCCATTTTTCATGAACTTTTCGAATATCAACAAAAATGGCAACTTTTCCCCACTGGACTGATCCTTTAAAAGCAAGGTGGAAAATAACTTAACTTTTTTTAGACCTTTGTCAGCGCTTCAATGTCCGAGGCTATCCCACTTTTAAAGTGTTTGAGTTTGGGGCATCTCCGGAAGATTACAAGGGAAATCGTGATGTGGAAGGTTTTCTAGCAGCGTTTGGAATTAAACAAGCTTTCTTCGACGAGGCTGTAAAAGAGGGCACTCAAGAAAACTTCGAAAAACTGACTGCAAAGGGAAAATCATTCGTCATGTTTTATGCGCCATGGTGTGGGCATTGCAAGTAAGGGTGAATTGAGTATTTTAGGAAGGAAGCTAAGATAAAAAACTTTGTTTTGTTAAAAGGCGATGAAATCGCGGATCTTCCCTGACTCAGGGAAGGCCGTTTTTTCGCCTCGAAAATGTCTAATTCGGATTCCCCGCATGTTTTTACCCCTAGAGAGGTCATTTCCAGCAAAAATTTTTCACGTGGGTGGCTCCCCATTGTGTAGTAGCTCCAAAACCTATTAAAAAAATTTGTACTAAAAAATTTCTTAATTCTAGACAAGCAAAACCGGCGTTTAACGATGCAGCTAAGGAAATTAAATACGTGCAATTTATTGGCGTGGATTGTTCAGTGCACCAAGGTGAGACGACATTTGTCTTGAATTTTTTCTAATAAATATTTTTCAAGATCTATGCCGTGGACAAAAAGTCGGCGGCTATCCCAGCTTCAAAGTCTTCGAAGATGGAAAATTCTCATCGGATTACCAAGGCGGCCGCACCAAGTCAGAATTCGTAGCACTTTTCCCCAAAAATGTTGAACTATAATTTATTTCTCGGATATTTGTAGCATGGCCACAAAACCATTCTTTTTTTGTATCTGTGATAGCTCATAGGTATTTATTGGTATTATTTATTGCCTTCAATCAAGGGTTCTATTCTGTTTTTTAAGTTGTTATTGTGAAGCGACTGCACTTGAAGTGTTTCAAGTTCACAAATGGATTTCATGAATTTGGGAGCCGAAATTTTCTTTCTAAAAATGACACCTATAGGGGCAATTTTATGCGGGGGCATCGATTGCGCCCATTTCCGAGTCCTACCTCTGATTCAGGGAAAAATTAGGTTTTTGAATTGAAAATGGTCATTTTCACCTGAATCAGGGTAGCATTTTCAGAACTCGGGAATGAGCACAATCGATTCACCGCATAAAATTGCCCCTATAGGTGTTATTTTTTAGAAAAAATTTTCATCCCTGGTCCCAAATTCATGAAATTTCGTAATTCGTATTACGAAATACAGCAAAACCCGTAATTTCGGATAATATAACTTTCGTTACGTTTCATGTTCGCCACATAACTTTCGGTACGTTGCCAAAAAACTATAAATTTCGCCACTTTCGTGTCAATATACATATTTATTGCAAATCAGGCAAATCAATTAGTCTGAAATTAAATGTTTATTGACACGAAAGTTACATGACGAAAGTTATCGTGGCGAGATTCGTGGCGAAAGTTATAATGCCTAATTTCGTACGTTCGTAATTCGTATTACGAAATACAGCAAAAAACCCGTAATTTCATAATCCGTAATTCATACTATGTTTCATCCCTGGTCCCAAATTCATGAAATCTAATTTTGAACCTGACCATGTAAGTAAAATACTTCAAGTGCAGTAGCTCCATTATTGTTTTCTGTTATCAATTTTTACTATTCGAAAAATAACATTAATAAGATTGATGATATTTTGCCCATATTTGATGAGAAACAAGAAACAAGGAAACAAAAATCTAGTAGCAAAATATGTTTTCGATTGTTTCAAATTTTTATTTTTCTGTCTTGAAACTTTTGTCCCTCGTCTTCTTATTTGTTAACTGTTTTTTTTGGTACAATCTCATAAAATTTGATCAAACTATTAACATAAGATGCCCATTTTATTCAAAACATATCATCGTCCACATATCCGGTCTGGTTTTCCATAAGCACATGATCAAAAGTTCATCATAGAAATATTTCTGCCAGCCCACTCGGCAGCTT
>JAQGBS010003230.1:0-11827 GCA_034698545.1 Acrobeloides obliquus
TTTCTAGTATTCGTAAGAGCAACAAAAAATTTGTCAATGACAGCCAAAATTTTCGCATCGATGCGAGTTTGGGAAATGTTAAAAGTGAGTGAAACGCATGAAAAGCTAACAATTTTTCCCGAATAATCAAAAATCAAATAGAGGAACGGAGAACTATAAAATTCTCAATGTTTTCACTTTTGGGGAGTTGATGCTATGTGTTAGAGCACAAAATTTTGAGCATTTTTATGTTTTTACAGCACTACTTGAAAATCTAACCGTAAGAAGATACGAGCGAAAGAAAATTGGAAAAATTTTTCAAACAAGTTTAAACATTGAAACGACAATAAAACTTTTGAGATCGACCAAGACCTCCTAAACCTAAATTTTTTCAAAAGAAATGATTATAAAAAATTTTAAAAGACGGTTAGAGAAAGTATAAAACAAATATTGAAGCTTTATGCTTGCACTTTCAAATAAAAAAGACCCCATGCCAAAACCTTGAAGAGATAGAGACTTCGGAAGCGCAATGTCTCTTTTCAGCTCAAAATCTCTGAGACGTGCACCTTACAAAGGCCGTATCTCGGAAACTAAGTGACTTTAATATACCTTATGGTTTGTAAATACTCAGTACACTTCAATCTACACGATTCCAAAGTGATCTAACTTTGCGGTTGGATGTCGGAGTATCTCAAGGCTCGGGGTTTAAAGACAAAGTTGACTCCCCCTTTAAACGTTTTATATAAGTAGATTTATGTTACAATATCACAGTTTTAATAAAGATCATATTTTATATTGATTCAAAAAATATAAAATATTCATTTATTAAAGGACCAGTTCGAGCGAAAAAAAGTTGCCATTTTTGTTAATAATCGGAAAGTTCATAAAAAATGGACAATTTTTTGTTTTTACGGTAAATTCTGAATCGTTATCATGTTCGAGATAATTGCGTGTGAAGTTGGCAATTTGAAATTTTGTGTATTACAACGAAAACATGTACCTGAATGTTTCTGCGATAATTCTTAAATTGCATTAATTAAAAGTTGTTTATTGAAGCGATCAATCAGATATTTTTAACTAATCGCTTCAATAATCAACTTTTTATTATGTTAAAAATTATCGTATAAACATTCAGGTACATGTTTTTGTTGTAATACACAAAATTTCAAATCGCTAACTTCACATGCAATTATCTCGATAATGACAACGATTCAGAATTTATCGTAAAAACAAAAAATGTTCCATTTTTTATGAAATTTTTGAATATCAGCAAAAAATGCCAACTTTTTCTGCTCGGACTGGCTCTTTAACACTTACAATATTGCCTTTGATATGTCACAATAAAATATCACAATCAAAAAACGTTTTATTTTTTTAAATAGGTGTACTCTTTAAAACATCGCATTCTTTTTTTATTCAGGGTCAGGAATACTTTTTTGGAAAAGTGCACTCAGTTGAGAGTTGAAAATAAATGTTTTTATCTCTCCCTACTCAAAAGTAGTCCAAAATCGTACTCCCTCACTCAAACTGGACCAAACCCTCTCTTTCACCTATGGGGGTTGCGTATGTTTGTTTTGTTTTTGGAAACTCATACACCCATTTTTCGTGTTTTCTTATAAATTCTTAAATGTACAAATGTACATAGAAAACTAAAAAATAATAAAGAAAATTTAAAAAAGATAGAAATTTAAAAAATAATCCATTATATTATGCACTAACGGTGACCGCTTCAAATTCTGCACCAGGAACTTCTTCATTTGCGTACAATAATGCATGAATAAAGACCACAAAAAAGCTCGAGCCTAAATTTTTATGTAATAAATAACACTTTTATCTAAATTTTGTATAATTGCGCTTTGCGCATACTTACCAAGAACCCACCACATTGCATCACTAGCACCAGCAAGATAAAACAATGGAATAGATATTATAATTGCCGAAGTATAAAGAAGACTTGGTGGAATCTAAAGTTAAACTAATTTTCATATTCAATTATTGTAGAAATTTTTATAAGATGGCCATTAAGTCGCCAGACAATGTAAAATTTTATCCGATAATATAACGTTTTTCACAGAGAGATTTAATAAAAAGTAATGGTTACATAGCAAAGTGGCGCAATTGCACGCATAAGATCGAGGGTTCAATCCCGCGCGGAGTCATTTCTTTTTGCAGTGTCCAAAATTGCCTTGGGGTATTTTTAGCTCAAAGATATGAATTTCATATTTTTATTACTCCAAAACCTCCTATAAATGACTTTTTTTCAATTTTATGCAAAACGCCTAAATTTGCATAAAAGTTAAAAAAATGTATTTCCTGAAGTTTTAGAATAATAAAAACATCAAAAAATATCTCAAGGCAAAAATTTTATCAATTTTGGACACTGCAAAAAGAAATGGCTCCGCGCGGGATTGAACCCTCGACCTTATGTGTACAGTTGGCGCCACTTCGCACTTTGCCATGTAACCGGCACTTTTTTAATATCTCTCTGTGAAAGACGTTATACAAAGGTAATTTATAAGTTAGTAATTCAAAATGTTTATTTTTGATAAACTTACTTCATGACCACCAAGTAGAATAGGTCCTTTATTTGTTAATTGTTTTATCGAATAAATCAAGCCACCAAGCGCGAGCAGTGCCAAAAGCATCAAAAACTGTGAGATTATGCAATATATCTTAAATTTTATATTTGAATAACAATTTTCAAAAAATAGTAATCATAAGTCGGCAAAGGGGGAGCCTCCCCCCTGACCCACTACGCACAAGCCCAAATTTAAAGGAGGGACCACGCACTCATGGCCCAAAATTGAGGGTGATCACGCATAGACCCCGCCGAACGTATGAAGTTGTACCTAAATATATAAGAAATCTTACCATTAGTACAATAAATACACAAAGATAGTTTGAGAAAAAGTAATCAAGATTATTTTTTACTCGAGGAACTGCTCCAATTAAAGCGGGACATCCAAATTTTGATAAATTAAAAAATTCTGACCATGGGCGAAGATTTTTCCTGCGTTCATCAATATAGTTAAAAGCTCCTTTTGTAGTTTCATTTTGATTTTGCATAATATTGGTTGTAGAAGAAAACCAGGACGATTTTCCTAATGACGCTGCATCATCTAAATTGTAATTTGGAACTAGGGTCATTCGGAAGATAACGGTTTTTCAAAATTTCAACATGGAAAAAGCCTCTTATTTTATCTAAAAATCAACCATGCGATGATAATTTTATGCTCAAAATCGATTGTGCGCATTTTCGAATCATGTAAAATTTTACCTAACCCTGATTCAGGAAATTTTCATTTTAATACATCGCATTTTTTATTCAGGGCCAGGAATGCTTTTTTGGAATTTTTTTAAAAATCATTTTCATGGAGTAAGTTTATACGAAAAACCGATTAAGAGCATTTTCGATGCATGAAAACACTTTTCTGAACCTGGCTCATGTGATTTTCGATTCAATAAATTCACCATCCCTGAAAAAAGGTCAACGAATCATTTTCACGGTAAATGTCCAGGAAAGTTCAGGAAAATCGAAATAACCGCGGTTAACCGACTAGATTTTCATTAATCGAATCGATAATCGGATCCGAGAAAACCGTATTAACATTTAGAGGACCGGCTATAACATTCTTTGTCAAAAACGTTTTTAAACGTTAAAATCGCCATTATCATACAGCTCCAGCAAACGTTTAATGGTCGAAAAAATGATTGTAAAGTGCTTAGAGGCCAAAATAGAGATATGCAAAATTTTTCAAAGACAAACTTTAATTTCAGGCAGGGATTCGAAACTTCGACCTATAAACTGCAAATTTTTCACACTAACCACTCGACCATGTGTATTTTTTTCTTTTGTGAACAATATATACCTCGTTACTCGTCTTGATGAATGTTGTTAACCTTTATTAAAATCTCGCTCATCTCCCTTTTTTTTCATTTTGGACCACCGTGCGTAATCAGCATAGGTGGAAATAGTATAATCTTAAAATGTCACAGTCGGTCCTCTAAGTGTTAACCGATGACCGGATCGAGCCAAATTAACTGACCGGACTCTACTCTAGTTTATATGTACCTTGCATATTAATATCAATCTTCGTTGGATCATTATTTTTTTGTGACGGTGCTGACATGATTAATAAGTAATCTAAATATAAAAGAATAATTCATTGGAAAAATCTTTGTAAGGAAACAAGATGTTTGTTTTGTTTTTGCGCACTGAGCTCATTATATTATAAACCTTAAAAATACCCATTTAAACAGTTCAATAATTAAAAAAAATTTATCTCAGTTGTTTCATAGCAGGGTTGTCGCAAACTCAAAAACTCGATTATTTTGAAACTCGATAAACTCGATAATTTTTATAAGCCGCGACAACCCTGGTTTATATATGTTGCGTCCAATCTTGAATTTCGTCCAATTCAGAATCGGGAGCCCGATCTTGAACGAAAATTATATTGTTCGTTCAAGGTCGGGCGCTCGATTTGATTTCGTTCAAGATCGGGCGCGCGATTCTGAATCGGGCGAAATTCAAGATCGGGCGGCACAACATATATATAAATATTCAAAAACAAAACAAACGCCGCCTTGAAACTATCATAAATGAATGAATTGTGAAACTGAAAACCTGTCAATCATGAATCATCTATGAAAAAATAAATTTCATCTAAGCATTAAAAAGAATACATTACACGTTGAAAAGCATGGCAATTTATATACTTGCTTTTAAATATTTTCTCTGCTCAAAAATAGAGAAACTAGACAACTGTATTATTATTAAAGAAAATTTAAGAGATGATAAGAGACGAACCTGGACACAGTGTTAAACGGTCCGAGTGTACTCTAATTTGAATTTATTTAGTGAGATTAACGAATGGGAAAATTTTTAAAAATCATTTTTAATTAATATTCTGGTCCCCAAAACTTGAAATCCTTGTCTGAAGCTAAAAAACCCGATTTTACGTTGATTTTTTAATATTCTAACCTGTCTAAAACGCCCCAGATAATTTTTTCGGCCAAATTTTGTATCTGGCCTGGTTGTTCCAATATGGAGGACATTTCTAGCGTGATTTCGAAAAAATCCGATAAAAATTTTTTCGACCCCTCCCTCTACGGTGACCATGTAAAAAGGCTCAACAAATCGAAGTTACTCGGATTTTTTCGAAACTATGCTAGAAATGCTCTTCATATTGGAATACATAGGTCAGATAGAAATTTTGATGAGAAAAATTATCTAGAGTGTTTTAGACAGGATAGAAAATTCAAAAAATCAATGTAAAACCGGGTTTTAGCTTCAGACAAGGATTTCAATTTTTGGGGATCAGAATTTTGACTCAAAATGACTTTTAAAAATTTTCCCATTCGTTAATCGCAATAAATAAATTCAAATTAGAGTGCACTCGAACCGTTTAACGCTATGTCCGCGTAGGTTTGAACTTTCTAGATATCGTCTATTAGAAACTAAATGAATGAAGATAGAAAATCCCGTTTTATTAAAAAATCAAGTAATTCCATGGATGACACAAAAATAGATGCGAATGTTTTACCAATTAATACAACTTCTATGACTAGTGCTACATCGACGTCAAACACTGTTTTAGAAGGAATTAATTGCGGAATTTGTTTTGAAACTTATAGCAAAATTAAGAAGGCCCCTATCACATTAAATTGTGGGCATTCTTTTTGTAGAATTTGTGTCCTTAAATTGGGCAAAGGAAAAGTACGAATAACATGTGGTATTTGCCGAGCCGATACTCGTTGCGTTGCAAAACGTTTAGGAAAAAATTTTCAACTAATCGGTAAAAAAAATTATTTTTACTCTTTAAATCTATAATTTAGACATGCTTGAGAAGCTAAATTTGCTTCAAAATGATGAAGATATTAGTGATGAAGTATCTAATTTGGCAAATGATGATGACATTCAAACAGATAATGATAATAGTAATCACGAAAATCCACAAGAAGATAATATTCGGGCTAGCTTTGAGCCAGCAGAAAATATTTTTGACTCTTTAAGAAATCGTCTAGAATCTCTTCAATTGCGAATAAATGCTCGTGCTGTTCATTCAGAAGGTAATCATATAATACAGCTGCTGAACTCTCTCAAATCGAATCAAAATAGCCGATCTTTGTCAAAAACCCATTTAAAGGGACACTAACCATGGCTTAGGTTTTGACAACTTTTTTTTAAATTAATAAAAAAATGAGTTTCAACCGAATTTTTTCGGGCGACCACACATTCGATTGTTAGTAATCTGGAGAATTTTTTGTAAAAAAATTATTGAAAAATCACACGTTTTATCCGAGATAGCCATTTGAAGTTTTGGACCCAAAATGCCCATTTTTCCTTATTTTCAAAACTTTGCCAAAAAATGAGTATATTTAACCAAGACGATGATGATGAAAATTAATAAATTTTTAAATAAATAGGATTTTTTAAAAATAATCCTCAAATGTCGGTCCTCAAATGTCGGGTCCTCAAATTTAATCCTCATGTGTCGGTGCACCATAAAAATACGTTTCCGAGCTGAATTGAGGAAGATTAAGCGATTTTTTCCTGGGGATTCTATTGAGGTTTCTATATTTTTGTTCGCTACTTAAGTCGTCTTATAATTTTTTTCTTTGTAATATTTTGCATCAGTATCAGACCTAGTTTCAGAATGATTAAAATTTCTAACTAGGCCTAGACTAGTTAGATATTTAATGATTTGTACTAAATAAATTTTTAGAAACATACGTTTTTCCACGTATGCAAGATCGGTATGATATGATCAAAGAAGATGTTGAGCATTTAGAGGAAAAATTAGAAGAGCTAAGAGACGAATGTGAAAATGTTAACATGGAAGTAAATAAGTTTTTTGTAATTTATCCTTTCCAGAGGAGGGAGGAAGAGTAGGAAAAGAGGAAGATGGAGAACAGACAAGGAAGAAAGGGATGTGGCGGGAGAGAAAAGGATGGGGGAGGGAAGGAAGAAAGAGAGAGGAAAATTGGATGGAAAAGGGAACGGTGAGGTGTGGAAAAGGGGAAGGGAAAGATTGAATAGGGAAATGGGGAGACGGAACGATGAAAAGAGGGATGGGCGAGAGAGAAAGAGGTGAGAGAAGGAAAGGAAAAGGAGAGATGAAGGGTGAATGGAGAAGAGTAAAGAAGGATAGAAAAGGGAAAGGGGGGATGAAAAAATAGAAAAAGAGTTACTGCACTTCCAGTGGAAGGAGAGGAATTGGAGGGGGATACGGATGGGAGGCAATGGGGGGGGGGGGTGAGTGAAGTTAAGGAGTGATTTGTATGAGTAGTGAGGGATGGTAAGGTGGAGTGGTGGTGAGTAAAGGAGGGATGGAAATTAAGAGATAGGACGAGTGACGAGGGAGTTTGTGTGAGGCTATGTTGTTTAGTTGTGAGTGTGTATGTTTTTTACCTGTTGTTTTGGTGACTGTAGAAATGTATTCTTGCATCCGCGCCGATAGGCACGGATTTAGGCTAGTTTATTAAAATTTAGGTGAATAATTTATGTGAAGACTTGAATGATAATTCAAATCAAAATCAAAGAAGATCTCGATTGTCACGTTTTCGATTAGATCGCCAGGCTAGAAATCTTTTTGCGCCTATTTTTCGTTTTGGGCAAGGTGGAATGCGATCCTATGGCAGAGGCCGAAGTACTTCCTTAAGCAGTGATGAAGGTTTTATCTTTGGTAGAATAAATACACCTCAAAATCAAATTAACATTGTGTTTAATGGTCCAAGCAATGACGGGCGGATTCAAATCAATGATAATTCGAATGATTTTGAAGAACTGTTAGTTTGAAATGCAGTATCAGAAAAAAGCTTGTATCACCTAATAGTGCCATAGGCAAGGGGATAAGTGGGAGTATTACAGATGGTCAAAGGGGAGAGTCTCTTCCTAACCAATCCGACAAAAAGGCTAAAAATAGGAACTAACCGGGTAATTCAAGTTTTTTTTTGGACTGTATTTAAAAATTACTTTTTTAATATAAAAGCAAGTTTAGTCCTGATTATACGGACATTTCTCCAAATTGGGCTAGTTCTCCTGAACCACAACAAAATGTTGATCATGATAGTAACTATATTTTGGTAATTCTTTTAAGACAAGAGATTCCAGAAAATAGTTTACTTTTTTAAGAGAAATTACCATACTAATGCAAATGGTCGAGTCATGGCCCGTTGTTATTTATGTGACGTTGTTTTTTATGATGACGAAAATGCAATAAGGACTCATTGTCGTGGTGCGCGACATCGGGAGCTTTCACATTTGAACCGTGAATCCAATTTACAAGTTTTCGATGAGCTTGAG
This sequence comes from Acrobeloides obliquus, assembly GCA_034698545.1. Classification (NCBI taxonomy): domain Eukaryota; kingdom Metazoa; phylum Nematoda; class Chromadorea; order Rhabditida; family Cephalobidae; genus Acrobeloides; species Acrobeloides obliquus. Next base: position 8,285 of record JAQGBS010003230.1, read on the forward strand.
GATCGAAGCGATACTCCTGTAGCACAAACTTTTCAACCAGGTCCGATTCTGAATTTTTTTGATGATATAACAGAACCATTATCAAATAATATGTCCGTAGTCAACAATAATCGTCCCGTGGAACAAGACTCTAACAACTATCAACCTATAATACAAATCAATAATGAGCCTATAATACGAATCAATGATCCGAATAGCTATATCCGTAATCGTCGAGGCATCAGACACAGTGCTCATCAACCATTTCGTAATACATTTCAATCCGAATACCGTCCTAATGTGCAAGAAGAAATAGTCAATAACAGATACTCTAATTTTAATAGCAATGAAAATAGGAATTCAACACCAAACTGGCATGGAATGCAAAGGCAAGGAAATTCAAGGCATGATAGAATTTGGAATAATGATAATGGACATAGACGCATTGTTTGGGGAAATAATCGCGAAAATAGGTTAAATTGATAATCTTCTTATAAAAAAATGTAATGTATGTAGAACTAACTTTTGCAGTTTAGATTTAATCTGTACAAGCTCAACACTAAAGTTGTAGGGAATGATGAGATAAGACGATTGATTAACCAAAATTGTCGAAATCGGAGACAAAATTTTTTCACTTTTACTAGTTAGTAGTATGCAACACGAATCAATTAAAGCTTGTTTATTGAAACGATTGATTAAGCACTAGACAATCGAAAGTTTCTTGAAAGAGCGAAAAACGAAAAAATTTTTAAATTGCCTTCCTCTCGAAGACGACGCTCGAGAAAGTCGCTTGGGAGTATCGTTCGGGAGCGACGCTTCTGAGCGCCGAAGGCGTTCGATCTCCAGTTTATATATTTTAAACTTTATAAATTTTTAGTAGACGACGTGGACGCAATCATCGCTTGGGCACAACTAATTCTAATGATCCAAATATTAGCACTAATTCCTCTTCAAGCAGCACATCTATAGGTTTACAACACCCATCCGAAGAAATATGGGACTCTCCATGGATCGAGCCTACTGATACAACCACAAACAATTTACCAAACCGCAATTCATTGGCTGGGAGACAACAAAGCAATATCACACACAATAGAAATACTAATAGTAATCATCATTACTTAGGTAATTGTACAATGCGATGTGTTATGATCGTGAGGCACGACCCTCATCAGGCCGGTGACCATCGGGCACGATCACAAACGCACATATTTAGCACACTATAACCGTTGTAGGACAAGGTAACCCAAGTCAAAGGTGTAGTGCAGATTCTTCCCTTTCAAATGAGTGATAACGAGCTCTCAATTCAATTCCTACAAGGAGATATGGCCATTACAAAAAACCTTAAAATTTTAACGAGGTATACACAAAAATGGGGTTCTAGACATTAGTGATTGATCCCGTCCCGAAAATTCCGAAATTTTTGAGTGAAACTCAATCCCGTCCCGGATCCCGATCTTCCCAGACTCAATCCCGTCCCGAATTGGGATAAAAAACACACCCTTACAAATACCCATCCCTTTAAGTTTTTATACCCCTAAAATGGATTAAAAAATTATAAAACATGGGTTAATTTTTTTAAATATCCTGCGGTGCAGAAAAAATCACGCGCTGACAGGAGCGTGATCTTTTTTATCAATTTTTGAAAAAATTTTAAAAAATCACCTTGGTCCCCCTTTATGTTTTTTTCAAAAATTTTTGAAAAAACTGAAGGGGGGACCAAGGTAATTTTTTTTATAAAACTCGTCCCGAAAATACCGAGAATCGATCCCGTCCCATCCGGCTCCCGAAAATCCTGCCATAGGCCATCCCGAAAAATCCCGTCCCGGTCAAGAGGTCAATCATATAATTGGTTTATTTAATTTTAAGGTCAAACCAACGCGTCTATGAATAATGCCCAGCCTAATATAAATAAATCCCACAATAAAAATGTACATTCCAATGGCGCGTCGACTTGGTATCCAACTTGGAATCCAACTTTACAGAGCAATCATCAAACGAATAATTCTGGAAATGGTCATAATTTGCTTGATTTATTAACATCTGCTGAGCTTGAGCCTTCATCGAGTCAAGGACAATCAAGCAATAATCTTAGAGCCAAGAATAACAGACCCACAGGAAATCAAAATGAACATCAGAGCAATCCATCAAATAGCCATAACACCACTGCCAGTAACCAATCGGATCGAAGCTTTATGCAACGTAGAGGTGGTTCAAATGCACGAGGCCGGGGAAACGAAAAATCTTCTTGGTCCATCTGGGAATAAAATAATGCAATTACTTTGTAGTCATCCAGATATTACATAATCAAGTCGTGGGGGGGGGAAGGGTGAATATGGTTGATTACAAGGGGTCAAAAATTAGAATATTTTGATTATGAATATCTGTGTAACCCTTTTAAATGTTATTTTGTATAAATTCAGACAGTATAGCTGTTTCACGAGAAGAAGGAAAAAAGGTTCAAGTTCATAATTTTGATCACCAAAATTGTCCCATTTTTCGTGTAAATGAGGAGGGTAGTGTAAATCGAAAAACATGTCGTATCAGAGGGACCTTGTTCCCCTGCTTGTGCACTTATGGTCGCCGTCCTTGTCCACTGCACTATGAAAGCCAACTTTTTCCTTCTTTTACTAAACGGACTATAATTCGAGTCTTTCAAATTTTGCCTTATGTAATTTGTATTTAATTTTATGCATTTTGTTTATTTAGCTGATAATAGCCATAAAAAATTATGCAAAATAGAAAAAACAAACCTTCAGTAAAAAGGTTTTACAATTTTCAAGCTCTTAACGTTTCTTGAAAAAAGTGGGCATTGTTAATAGAAGGCCCGCACAGCAAAACTCGATGTTCTCTGTTTTCAAAATTTCAAATGTATTTTTAATAGTCATAATGAGTAGAAAAAACATGATACAATTTTTGGGGGTAGCATTCATATTTCGATCTGCGGTGGCCTCTGAAGTTTGGGTGTTCCCAATTATGGAGTGTCACCCAAAAAGTTGATTTTCTCCGACAACTTAAAAGCTTTTTCTTTAATTATTTTTGCATTTTTACAGGCACATATCGGTCTACTTGAGCATACCAAACTTTTTGCTACAGCAATCAGGGTTATTTTTCTAAAGCGAAAACATTGACTAGGACACCGTTTTTTGAGCACCTTAAATTTCGGTAAATTCGACCTAGCTCAGTAAGGTAATGCGATTGCAGTAAGTTGTTAGAGGAAATCGACTTTTTGTATGACATCCCATAATTGGGGACACCAAAACTTCAGAGGCCATCACAGCCTGAAATATGAAGGCTATCCCCAAAAATTTTATCACATTTTTTGTACTCATCATAGCCATTAAAAATACATTTGAAATTTTGAAAACGGAGAACATCGATTTGGCATATATTTTTTTCCTCACGGAAAATACTTTTTTTCTCATGGAAATATTTTTTTCATCACGGATACTTTTTTCCTCACGGAAAATACTTTTTTTCTCACGGGAAATATTTTTTTCCTCACGAATACTTTTTTCCTCACGGAAAATCTTTTTTCTCTCACGGTTTTTTTCTCTATATTGT
>JAQGBS010003231.1:0-11824 GCA_034698545.1 Acrobeloides obliquus
AGCCTAAGGCCTAAGCCTTAGGTATAAAAAAATTTTTTCGATCAAGTGACGCTTTCGGTCAAGTGACTTTTCGGTCATATGTCGTTTCGGTCAAGTGACGTTTCGATCAACTGACGTTTCGGTCAAGTGACGCGTTCGGTCAAATGACGTTTTCGGTCAAGTGACGGCACACGACCTAGGCTTAGGCCTAAGCATAAACCAAAGCCTTTGTTTAAGTTTGGGGGGGGGAGAGGATTTTGCACAAATTTATGCAGAATCCCCCACCCCTCCATCTGAAAAAAGGCTTAGGCTTAAGACTAGGTCCTGATTAAGCGTGAAGACGCTTCTCAGATCCGTATTTAGAAAAGACATATTCATATTGTAGCGGAAATTGCATCTTGCCTATTTTTGAATTTTTCTTGATAAAAAAAGGCGTTTCTCGGGTCTTCTATAAGTCGATCGATTAAGAATTGCCTTTACCTGATAACTACATGTATCCGCAAAAATTGTAGTATATAATAAAGAAAAATAGATTTGAAAAAATATGAAACTTTTCAAATCCATAAGAAAATTCTATATTGAGGAAATAGATTTGGAAAGCAATACACAGTTTCTCTCCTAATTATGTAAGATAAAGGGTAAATATCGGCAGTATAACTTTTCGTACAATTGTGATTCGCACGGACGTTTCGTACAGGTACTTTTCGTACAGCACACTTTTCGTACATTCACCTTTCGTGCGTCACGTTTTGTACGAACTTTTCGTACAATCACTTTTTGCTTTTTAGTGCCCCAAGGTTTTCGTAAATTAGTCAGGAAAAATTTATGCCAATTTTTATTTAAACATTCGTATTTTCCAAAAAATTTCGCTCCGAATAAATTTTACCTATTTTAGGAATTTTCTTTTAATGAATCTGTTTGTTAATGTATAAATTCCTTTGATAAGGGTTATCAATGAAATGAAAACCGAGTAGTTATTTAGGAACTCAAAAAAGTGATAACAAGTACTAGAAGTACACGTGATTTGAATATGCGTTGAATACCAAAACTAATCGATTTTTATATTGTATACAGACCGAGCAACAACTCCAAAAATCGAGAACGATTGCAACCATTTTTTAAAACTTTTATTACTTGATATTTTTAAGCGGCGAGAATTTAGTGCGCATTTTTACGGTTTTCAAAATTTAATAAAGAACATGGATTCACGTACGTGGGGATTCGAAAACAAATATTCTATACTTTTCGTTCAAGGAATCAACGGCTATGCAAATCAGAAAGATGGGATTTTCATATTTCGAATTTTCATCACGGTAATTTAATTAATAGGGTCTATGATCCACCGAAAAGATCCGGAGTTCAGGTCCTTATAATAATATTGCCCGGACCTATTGGTCTTTTTCGATGAGCCTGGGGCCGGTTGTTAATCTTTAGAAATCAGAAGTGCACGAAAAATGAAGACAACATCCACTTCCGGCTTCAAGAGTCCAGCAACCGGCCCCTGGATTAGAGAAATTAAAATACTGCAATGAAAATCCGAAAAATGAAAATCCTAAATTTTTTCTTAATTTATAAAAATCCTATAATTAAGCGTTTCGTATTCAAATTCTCTAATATGAAAATCCCTATAACCAACTAAACTATGAAGCAAGAAAAGAAATGAAAATTCAGTAGTGCCATTAAATTCTTATCTAAAATTTGATAAAGAAGAAGATGTTAAGAGACATTGTGTGCTCATATACAGAAATTGCAAAGCACAAGAAGATCTGGTTTACATTCCGCGGTAAAGAAGTGGAGGCAATCCACACTTTGAATCAGCGAAAGTTCATCCAAATCGTTGTAGACCTTGCCCATTGACAATTTTTGACGTGGTAGTTTGTAGGGGCTTCTATGGGAGAGCGGATGCTCGAGTAAGTCCCATCCTTTGTCGTTGATGGATTGGACACCCGTCTTCGACATGGGGCGGGCATTATCATGATGGAACACGATATAGTTCTTTTTGCGGCCTTTCTCGATGCCTCCAGTCTTTCTACAAGTAGTAAAGATAATATAACGTATGTGAACATAGTTATCGATACGCATTTTATTTGCTAAAATAGTGAAGAATGGGTTTATAAAAAAATCAGACGAAAAGTCAATTTTTCAAAGACACAAAAGGCAATACCGAATTTTCCTACGAGAATTAGCATTTGTGCAGAGAAAGACGTTTGTGAAGCACATTCGTCGCCATTTAATAGAACATTATACAGGGAGGCCAGGCCCGTATTTCCGAACAATTGCGACGGGGGTAATTGTTCGGAGAAGAGGTTTTTGAAAATCGAAAATGTTTAAAAATTGGCAAAAATCAGAAAATTTTAAATGTGGAAAAATCGAAGGTTTTGATGAATTTGTTAAAAATCATGAAAAACCGTAAATTCTCGCCACTTAAAAATATCATGTAATAAAAGTTTTAAAAAATAGTTGCAATCGTTTTCGATTTTTGGGGTTGCTGCTCGGTCTGCAAGCACGATAAAAATCTATTAGTTTTGGTAATCAACGCATTCAAATCAAGTGTATTTCTAGGACTTGTTATCACTTTTTTGAGTTCCTCAATATCCAATCGGTTTTCATTTCAATAATAACCCTTATCAAAGGAATTTATACATTAACAAACAGAGTCACAAAAATTTCTAAAATAGATGAATTTATTCGGAGCGAAAAGAACTGTGTATTGCTTTCCAAATCAATTTGCTCAAAAATTGAATTTTCTTATGGATTTGAAAATTTTCATATTTTTTCAAATCTATTTTTCTCTATTATATACTAGAATTTTTGCGGACACATGTAGTTATCAGGTAAAGGCAATTTTTAATCGATCGACTTAGAAGAAGAAGAACCCAAGAACGTCTTTTTTTATCAAAAAATTCAAAAATAGGCAAGATGTGATTTCCGCTATAATATGAATATGTCTTTCCTAAATCCGGCTCGGAGAAGCGTCTTCACACTTCGAAAATGTTTGATCAATTGATTCCCACCACCATAGATAAACCCGGATCTACTGAACTTTAGGGGACCCACTTAACGTGACCCTCAAGGCTGAAGTAAGAAACGCCGAAATTTTTACCGAAACACAACCCCTAGGAGTAAAAATTGACGCGGAACACGCTGGTGCCATTATTTTCAAACTAAAATCTTCGAAAACCTATAAATTTTCGCAATTTTTAAATAAAACAGCTTTTTTTGACATTTATCGATTTTATTCGATTTTAAGCGTTAAAAATGGCGCGTATATATAAGACTAAAATTTAGAATTGCCCAGCTGTAAATAATGATCCCAACTTTGTCAACCTACATTTTATACCCCACACACACGACGACGCAGGATGGCTCAAACCTGTCGACGATTATTATACTGGATGTAAGATTATGCGTGAACTATACACCTTTGTTTTTAAGTTCATAACCCTGATCACCCCCTTCCGTCATGGGCTGTGAGTACAGGCAAAGGAGTACAGTATATTATTAATACTGTTATTGATGAATTGCTGAGGAATCCCAAACGGAGATTTAATTATGTTGAAACGGCTTATATGACACGATGGATTGAAGATCATAAGCCATCAGAAATTGAGAAAATTGTAAATCTCACAAAAAATGGTAAGAATTCTAAATTTTCACCCAATTTTTATGAACCACCTCTATGTTCAGCGGGGTCCATGAGGTAGTCCCCCCTTAATTTTGGGTCTAGAATGAATGGGTCAGGGGGAGACTCTCCCCCCTCCTGTCGACCTATAATCTGTATGTTTTGGTCTTGTATGATACAGTTGGGGATCATCCAGATATTACGTAATCAACTTTTTGGTGGTTTACCCCCACCACCAACATGATTACGTAATATCTGGATGACCCCTGGCTCTAGACATTATTTTAACTTTTTTGGTTTTCAATAAAGTCTAAACCTAAGACTAAGCCTAGCCTCTAAGTGTAATCATAGATATAATTTCAAATGCTTAGGGTATCTTGAATTTATTGGTGGCGGTTGGGTGATGCCAGACGAAGCTGCGTCCCATTATGTCGAGCTTATTGACCAATATTCCCTTGGGCTAAGAACGTTAGATAAATACTTTGGTCCGTGTTCTCATCCTATTATTGGATGGCAAGTAGATCCATTTGGACATAGTCTTGAGCATGCAAATATACTAGCAATGGTTTTTTTTTAAATTTAAAAATTTCATTTAATCAAATATCCTCTTTAGATGGGCTATAAAGCTCTATGGTATAACAGAGAGCATTACTTGCTCCATGAATGGCGAAAGAATCACTCTGATATTGAATTCATGTGGTCGGTTTCTGAGGATCTAGGTTCGTCGATTTTAGAAAAAGTATATATTAGTAAAAATCGTTTAGGAAATAGCATATTTACTGCCGCTTTGGATAGTCCATATTACCCTCCTCCTGGCACTTGCTGGGATACTTCGGTTCAATGTAATAATCTCCCAGTAGTCGACAATCCAGAATTTGAAGGCTATAATGTTGATCAAATATATCAGACGCTTATAAATTATACTGAATATAGGGTGAGAGATCAAAAAATGTGATAGATCAAAAACTTGATCTTGAAATGATTTTTTTCAAAAAAAATCATTTCAAGATCAAGTTTTTAAAAATATTTTTTTTAAAACGATGAAACTTTAGCTCAGCATCCAAAAACAACAAAAGCATGTTTTGTATATGATGGGCGGTGACTTCTTTTATGTAAATGCGAATCAGTTTTTCGATAATATGGATAGATTTATAAGATATGCCGAAAGTCGTGTAAGCTTAAATAACTTAAAACTTTTATCTGCCTTTTGTTTGTATCATCTATCCCTGTTCTTGTAAAAATCGTAGTCGTTATGGCCCATACTCATCTAAAATACTCCTCGTTGAGAGGAGATGATTGATAGAAAATTTGTAGTGAGAGTGCTGCTCTCGGTATAGTTTATTTATAGGAAAACGTCTCGCTAAATGGTAAATACTACAAAGTTTTATATTCAACTCCACGATGTTATTATCAAGCGGTCCAAAATTTGACACAGTATGACGAACTTGGTGGCGACACATTCCCTTATGCAATAGACCACAATAATTATAGGACCGGATTTTACACAAGTATACCAGCTTTAAAAGGTCAAATCAGAAGAAGTTCAGCTTTTTTACAAGTAAATGTTTTACAATTTATTGAATGACCTCCTCATGTACCTTCAATTGTTTTCAACAATTTTTTAGCTAATAAGATCATTAAGTTCATTATCAAGGAATTGGAATAATGAAGTTGATAAATTAATAGAAAAATTAGAAAGAGCAGTGGGTTTAAGCCAACACCATGATGCTGTCACGTAAGATTACATGAAAAAAACCAACAAAGTCTGGGTTTTAGAGGGACTTCGGTCCTTTATGTAGCAGCTAATTATGGTCAAAGGCTATTGAATGGAGTGTTAACAGGGGTTGATGTGTTAACTCAAGCAGCTCAAGCGCTATCACAATCTGCAAATGGTCGAAATGAGACGTTACCTGAACAATTTATATGTGTTCAACTTAATGAAAGTGCATGCCCTATACTTAAGTAAGTGTTAAGTCCGCCACATAAATTCTGATAGATTTATAAGATATGCCGAAAGTCGTGTAAGCTTAAATAACTTAAAACTTCTGTCTGCCTTTTATTTGTACCATCTATCTCTGTTATAGTACTAAATGAATTAATTATAAAATGCCACTTGCATCAATTCTTGGTTTAGAAACCTTCAAAACTTCACCATAACCATCTATAATGGAAATTCTCGACCAAGGAGCACTTCGATTTCGATACCAATTTATGACAATGAGAAATATCAAATCTATGATTCAAATGGCGCTACGATAACTTCGCAAGTACTATTTTCCCAAGCATGAAATGAATTTTTGTTTTGCTAATCAGTTTTTTTTAATACTAGTATTATTAATATCATAAGTTGATATTAGCTCCACTAATACCACCTGATGGTATTAATACCGGTATTAACGAAACACTGGAAATGATCTTCCCTATAGCCAAATCCCCTTTATATTTTTCTAACTACTCGGCATGATATTTTGCCTAGTATCTACATTTATAGCACAACTATTTTAAAAGATTCTAAAATTCTAATCTCAATAGCAAATTTTAGATAATTCCAACATTTGTCAACCCAGGACAAATTGATAATCCCGATATTGCACCAAACACTTTAGTTTTTCAAGCTGATGTTGATCCACTTGGCTTTACAACGTATTTCATCGCGAAATTGGCTTCTTTTGAGTAGATTTTTTAATAAATATGTAGGCAACTATCTTTTAGGAAAAATCAACCTGAAGAAATACCCAAGACTTCATCGAGTGGAGTAATTTCAAATGAGGTTAGCGAAATAAAAGGAAATTTTAAGAGTCACAACTTTAGCTTATCAGTCTTTCGTTTGATAGCTTTGGTTATCTTTCATCATTTACCAATTTAAAAACTGGCGCAACATATCCTATTCGCCAAGAATTTTTCTGGTATCAAGGTGATAACAGCAGTGCTTATAATTTCAAACCAATGTTAACAAAACCTGTTTCGGTGTCGAGTTATGTTCAAACAACTTTCGTCAACGTATGTTCTTCAGACTCTTTTTATAGAGAGTAGGGTATCAAGGTTGTAACACTTAAGCTTAATCCTAGGCCTAAATCTAAACCTAAGTCAGCAGCCTAAACTTAAGCTTGTCTCAAAGCCTAAACTTACTTAACTCTAAATCCGAGTCTCAATCTGAGCCTTAACCTAATCCTAAACCTCAGTTTAGGTCTTAGCTTAAGCTTATATCGAAGCCTGAATTAAGCTTAAACTTGAGAAAAAGCCAACGTCTATCTTTAGACATCTGTACTTCAAGAAGCTAGACAAATAATTACTTCATGGTTGAGTCAAACTGTTAGACTTTATCCGAATAAGCCAATAGTTGAATTTGAGTGGACGGTTGGTCCAATCCCAAAGGAAAATAGCAGCAAGTAATTGACCTTAATATTATTAGAAATAAGAAAAATTTACAGCACTCTGATATCAAAAGATATCATAACAAGATATATAGTTCCGACCATAAACAATAGCGGAGTTTTCTACACAGATTCTAATGGAAGGCAAATGGTTCAGAGAAAGTAAGTTGTTTTTCGAATAAAAGATCTTACACGCGGACACGATTTTTTGAAATATTTTTAGAAGAAACTATCAAAAATATTATCAATTTGAAAACACACAACCAGTAACTGCAAATTATTACCCAATACCCAGCAGAATAACTATCCAAGATTCGAATAGCACTTTAGCCGTCCTGACAGATAGATCCCATGGCGGATCGAGTTTAGTTGATGGCCAGGTGGAAATCATGCTACATCGCCGATTATTTTACAATGACTCAGAAGTCCAGATGCTTGATGAACCAGGACGGGATGGACGAGGATTAGTTGTACGTGGGAAACATTGGTTGATATTGGCTCCAAATGACGAAGCAACAACGCTACATAGATCGTTAGCCTATGAATTATTCCATGGTCATCCATTTTCAATTACTTTCTCTAACTACAGTGGGACTCCACAAAGTTATGTTGGAAATTATCTCGCAATGGTATTCGCATAGGAAATATCCAGATGTTACATAATCAACTTTTAGGTGGTTTACTCCCCTCCCCCCCCTTCCCCAACGTAATCTTTAAAAATGCACTAACGTAATCAATCTTTATGAGGAGGGCCAACCCCCCACCCCCAACATGATTACGTAATATCTGGATGACCTCATATCATAGGTCGGTAGGGGAAGGGGGTAAGTCTCCCCCTGAGCCACTCACTCATGAACCCAAAATTGAGAGAGGAATGCCTCAACGGGGTCCCCTCCCCACCATTTTCGAAATTATCATATTTTGAAAACTTTCGCAAATTTAAATCCTACTCGCATGAATACATTCTCCGCCGGTCTTAAGCTTTACTTAGACCTTATTTAGTATTCTGGCTTGCAAACACAACTTCCATCTCAAATTAACCTGTTGACGCTTAAACCTCTCAATGCCACTTCATTATTGGTTCGTCTCGAACATTTCTATCAAAAAACCGAAGACGCTACCGTTGTAAATATCGATCTAGCCAAAATTTTTAATGGAATTCAAGTTAATTCTGTCCAAGAATGGAATTTGCAAGCTACAGAAGTTGTGCAAAATTTGAGTATATTTAATGATTTTGTCAAAAGTTATATCTTTTATAGATAATTCTACTGTTGGTTTAAAACCTATGGAAATCAGAACGTTCGTATTAGATATTCAATAAGCTGTTTAGAAGTTGATACATTATTAAGCACTTTTTTGTAATGTTTTGTTGTGAAATTGTTAAAATGATAATTACTTTAGATTTTAATGTTTATGAATAAATAAACTAGAGATAGGGCGACTAAAGTTCTATACTGTCAAACTTCGATTTAGTGACCCCCTCAGGTTCGAATCCTGCTTGGATATATAAGTTTTTTGCTCCCTCATAGAGTAGCCCAAAATGGCTGATTTTTTTACATGACTAGGACCACTCTCTTGTTATGTAAAAATCATCCATTTTGGACTAGACTATTCGATACGAGAAATTATTACAGAACATGGATTCACGTACATGGGGATTCGAAAATTCTGTACTTTTCGTTCAAGGAATCAATGGATATGCAAATCAGAAATATGGGATTTTCATATTTCGAATTTTCATCATGGTACTTTAATTTCGCGGGTCCAGGCCCCATCGAAAAGATCCAACGGATCTAGAGCCGAGGTCCTTATAATAATAGGTCCCGGACCCATTGGTCTTTTTCGGTGGAGCCTGAGCCCGGTTGTTGATCTTCAGAAATCGGAAGTGCACGAAAAGTGAAGGCAACATCCACTTCTGGTTTCAAGAGTATAGCAACCGGTCCCTAGATTCGAGAAATTAAAATACTGCGATGAAAATCTGAAAAATGAAAATCCTAAATTTTTCCTAATTTATAAAAATCCTATAATGAAGCGTTTCGTATTCAAACTCTCTAATATGAAAATTCCTATAACCAACGAAAGTGTAAAGCAAGAAAAGAAATGCAAATTCAGTAGTGCCACTAATTCTTATCTAAAATTTGATAACGAAGAAGATGTTAAGAGGCAAAAAATTTTTCTGAATTATTTTAAAAGCACAAAACATACTCTTATTAGATTCAAAAACAAATTCACATGAATTTTGTTTTAGAATCTAAATGCGGTCATTTAGTGCTTTGGCTATTTGTTAGATAAGACTACATGTGCTAAGTTAGATAAGACTACATGTGTTAAATTTTTTATATTTTGATAACCGTTTTATGTAATCAAATGTGATTGGTATTTAAAGTAGACGGAATGGTTAGACTCAGGTAAGTCTGAGAAATGAAAAAATTGTGTTACTTTTTCTCAAGCTAAGAGTTTTCAATTTTTCAAACTTTTTATAACTAAAGCTTTCCATTTCAACATTCAGTTGCAATTCAGGCAATTTATAAGTTCAGTCAATAAGGTTTTCCAAAAATTTTAATTTTTTAGGCTCTCCAATTAAGTATGTCTTAAGTTTTGTAACTTTAAATTTAAGTAAACAAAAGTAGTGATTTCAAAACAACAGCGAATTTCGAGGTTTTATACGCGAATTTCAAGGTTTATGAAAATTTGTGAATAAAGTTTTAGTATATTTTAAAGTTTCTATGAGAAAAAAATGCTTAAAATGATATCCTATCATTTTAGGTATTTTTCTTTCTAATATTTTTTTAAATATAGCCGTCTTTTTGAATAAAAAATGTTCATAAAAACCCTATGTGTCCTTATTTTCTATTCTGTATTCTATATGAAGCATCCATACGCTCAAGTTTATAATGTACTAGCTTTTGGGGCCAAAGGAGATGGTAAAACAAGCGACACGAATGCAGTACGTTCGGCTCTAGCAGCAGCGGTCAAAACTAACGGTGGTCGAGTTGTTTTCGATCATGGGTATACGTTCTATACTGGTGCGTTTAATGTAACGGATAATGTTATCCTGGATGTACAAGGAACAATATTAGCTAGCATAAATCCGGATGAATACCCTATAATACACGACACGACTCCATGGTAGGGAAAAATTCGCATAAATTTGAAAATCCAAAAATTCACTTTTAAAAAGTCCTAAAATGTCATAAAATTGTTTAAAAATCCAAGAATTATTCAAATTTTAAAAATTCGCATAAACTTTTAACAAACCTCTGAGAAAATATTCAGGTGGCCACCGGGTGCTGGAAAATCTCCGTTTATTCAAAGCATTAAAGCGAACAATATCACAATAACCGGAGGTGGTATAATCGATGGAAATGGTCCATATTGGTACGCTTGTATGTGTACTGATGGTGGCTATTGGAACCATACATATGGACCATGTGGCCGTGGAGAAACTAGTCTAATTGGAAGGTAGGAAATAGTTTGAAACCCTTAAAAGTTAAAACGCTAACAAAGTTTCCTGATTATACTCTTTCGGAATATACAGGGTGATATAATTTACTCACGTATTTAAAAAGCTCGCCAAAAATCGAGTTTAAGTCCATTTCAGTCGCCCGATAGCTCATTCGATAGCCACCATCACCGAATTTTTTAAGCAAAAAATGATTAAAAAATATTTTATTTTCAATTTTTTAGCCCAAGAATACTAAAAAATTACAATTTTTTGAAATTTTCCTTATTTTCAAAACATTGCCAAAAATCGAGTATAAGACGAATTTCTCCGAGCGACGGCAATCTTGAAAGATGGGAATCTGAGGGATTTTTTGCAAAAGAAATTATTGGAAAAGCTTTTAAAATCGTGGAGATATGATTTTTTGAAAATTATGCTTTTTTCGATGTTTTCCTTATTTTCAAAAAAAGTGCAAAAATTGAAAAAAAGCATAATTTTCAAAAATTCATATCTCCGCGATTTTAACAGCTTTTTCAATAATTCTTTTTGTAAAAAATACCTCAGGATCCAAACTTTCTTTTATAAAAACAATTATTAAAAAATATTTTTTGGTAGATTTTCCAATTTTTTTTAAATTTGCCAAAAATCAAGTATAGTTCGGATTTCTTCGAGCGACCGCAATCCTTTATGTTTGGATCCTGAGGTCTTTTTTACAAAAAGAATTATTGAAAAAGCTTTTAAAATCGCGAAGATATGAATTTTTGAAAAATATGCTTTTTTCAATTTTTGCACTTTTTTGAAAATAAGGAAAACATCGAAAAAAAGCATAATTTTCAAATAATCATATCTCCGCGATTTTAAAAGCTTTTTCAATAATTTCTTTTGTAACAAATCCCTCAGATTTCCATCTTTCAAGATTGCCGTCGCTTGAAGAAATCCGTCCTATACTCGACTTTTTTTAGTTTCTTTAGAGAATATGCCCCTATTAGAGACAAGACTATGAATGTTAAACCATTTGTTATTAATTTAGGCCTACTATGATACAACCGACATACACAAACAATCTTGTTGTCGAAAACATTACATTAAAAGATAGTCCTCTGTGGAATTTGCATTTAGCTTACTGCACAAATGTCCTTGTTAACAACTTCCGCATCATCTCTCCATCCGGCCCTCCAGGACAAGAATATAGCTTAAACACGGATGGTATCGATGTTGACGCCAGTGTAAACGTCACGATTAAAAATGGCTATATTCATACAGGTATAATATATCAAATAGAGACTTAAAAATTGTGAGCAGATCATACGCGGGCAAGGGGGGAGCCTCCCCCCCCCCCACCCACTCACTCATCGGCCCAAAATTAGAGGGGACCCTCTCATATATGAAATTTTCGACGACCAAAAA
>JAQGBS010003232.1:0-11824 GCA_034698545.1 Acrobeloides obliquus
TAAATTTAGAACGAAATTAGCTTCAAGCGGGATTCGAACCCGCGAATTTGTGGCCACGAAGCCTCTGCTTTGACTCTGCACCACCGAGGCAAGTTTAAGGGAATGAAAATTTTAAAATTAAGTAATTCCGGGTAAAAATTTCCCCGGCCAAAAAAAGATTTCCCCAGAATTGAAAGTTTTAGAATTGTTAATTAAATTTTCGTCAAAAATCGACCCCTTGGGGGCTATAGGGAAAATCAAAAGTTGCTCACGTGGAAAAAATTTCTTCACTTTTGTGAGTAAATCATATATGAGACGCTTGCCACTTCACTAGGAGTGATAACTTTTTCTCGTACGTGAGAATGTCTTATACGGGGTGGCGCAAAAAGTGCACTTTTTGCTTTTTGGGATCCGGTAATTTATTTTTCTAAAAATGGCCCCTATAGGGGTAATTTTATGCGGGGAACCAATTGCGCACATTCCCGAACCATGAAAACGCTTTCCTGACCCTGATTTAGAGAAAAATTTGGTTTTTGAAGAGAAAAGTGTCTTTTTTCTTATTTATTGCGAAATAGAAGACACTTTTCGCTTCAAAAACCCAATTTTTTTCCTGAATCAGGGTCAGGGAAGCGCTTTTAGGGTTCGGAAATGCGCGCAATTAATTTCCTGCATAAAATTACCCCTATAGGTTTCATTTTTAGAAATATAAATTTCTGGATCCCAAAAAAGTGCACTTTTTTGCGCCACTGTATAATTTCATATTAGTGCAAAAATTTGGTGCATCAACCTACAAAATGCGGGGAACACGAATTTGATGTTAGTTGTAATACACAAACTTTTTGAATTTTTTGTGGAAAAATCGATTTTCGCATCGATTTTTTAAATTGCATAACATGAACATCGTAGCAATCGGTTGAAGAAAATTTTGCGGATCCGATGAATTAGGAGGTACAAACGAAGCTTAAATAATATTTTTATTTAAACAAATTTAAAGAATCAATCTCTCGGAAAAAGCCATATATAAAAATAATATATTCAGAAAGATTATGAAAAATGGAGCATGTTTCGTTTTTATGACAATCTCTGAACCGTTATAGTTTTTAGATAATTGCGTTTGAAATTTGAATTTGGGTTTGTGTTTTCGTTGTAATACACAAAGTTTTTTGAATTTTTTGCACTTTTTGAAACTTATGTTGCATCCCCACAATTTACACACTTTTTACAAAATCATATCCGTGATCCGATATTACAGATAAGTAACTGCCATTCGATTCACTCCTTGAATGTTTTGGTGGACGAGTATAT
Organism: Acrobeloides obliquus; assembly: GCA_034698545.1. Lineage (NCBI taxonomy): Eukaryota > Metazoa > Nematoda > Chromadorea > Rhabditida > Cephalobidae > Acrobeloides > Acrobeloides obliquus. The sequence continues at coordinate 1,285 of JAQGBS010003232.1, forward strand.
TGATTGTCGATAGATTTATTTTGCACATTTTCTCTACCCATGCTTGATTGCTTTTCTTCATTGATTTTTGGAATTTCATCAGATTCAGATTTTTCAAGCTTTTCGTATAATGCTTTACCAAAATAGCCATCTTCATCGATAATAGTTTCAACAACACAAACATTTTTTTGAGTGGTCACATATTTATGGGGAACTTCTTTATACGCTTCAAATTGCTCTCTTAGCACTTTAAATTTATGTCTAGTGATCGGATTTGGCGCCCAGCATAATAGTAAAGTTTGATAAAGTTCTAAACTGCAGTTCACTGGCCGAATCAACCGGCTGCCATTTTTCAAATAGGTATGTAGCGAAGCAAGGACATTAGGTCCATCTAGGCGGACTCCTTCGTACGGAATTCTAGCAAAAGTCAAAATTTCCCAACATGTGACCCCAAATGACCATACATCCGTGGCTTCAGAGTATAGTGCCTTGTCTCTTGGCTGGCCTAGCAGTTCCATAGCTACCCACCGATAGGGCATTTTCGAAGGCAAAATTAAGTTCTGTTGGAGAACAGCAGACAAGCCAAAATCTGTGACTTCGACATGGTCGCGTTTCCTCACTAGCACATTCCTTGCAGCCAAGTCTCGGTGAATGATGTGTCTAGAGACAAGATATTCCATGGCTGATGCAATCTGGTAGCAGTATAGTATAAGTTCTTGGGGCTCAATATGATCTTGATGCTTTTTAAGATAATTTTCAAGGGATCCAAGTGGTCGAAGTGGAGCCACAATTGTGATTCCCTCAGCTAGACAAATTCCAAAGAGCTTTGTCAAATGTGGGCAGTCAAGTTGAGCCATGATCCCAGCTTCCTTGATCAACTCTTGCTCTTCAACTCCTTTAAGAATCTTCACGGCAACAGGAATTTTTTTGCCGTTGTTTAGGTATTTTCCAGAAAAGACATTGCCAAATTCGCCACCACCTAACTTCTTTTTACTAATGTCAAGTTCATTAGCTTTGATGAGCACCAATTCGTTCATATTTGCTTGCTTCTCGGCTATAGATATCTTCAACTTTTTCTTAAGCTTAGTTAGGCGATGGCGTTGAATGATTATGAGTAAAGTTGACAATGCCAAGAAAATAAAGAGGATAATAATAGCAAGCTTGTAAAAAACCAATGAGACATTCTGATCGGTCGTTGCAGAGGTCGATTTGTGTGAAATTATTATGGAACTATGATTATATTGACATTTTGCGCGGCACTCTTCAACTTCACTACATTGTTCGTCATTGGTACAACGAGAAATTTGTATGCCATCTCTACCTTTACATGTGTAAACTTCATCAACTGTTTCATCTCTAAATAGATATGATCTGTAAATTTTCACATCAGAAGGTATTATTTTTGATGTTCTGTAAACTTTTTCCTACAATTCCTATATAAAAATAGGTTTTGTAAATCTAAGCAAAAGCCTAATCCTAGTATAAGCCTAACCCCATCCTAGGATAAGCCTAAGCTCAAGCCTAATCCCAAGATTAAGCCCAATCATAGGCCTTGTCTAATCCCAAGCCTAAGCCTAATCCCTACCCTATTCGTCCTTAGCATACTTGCAAAAAACACATCCATCACTCTTATAATCCTTCTTTCCATGTCTATTATTTACTTCACATGACGTCGGATCAACTGACTCACAATTTGCCTCGCACTCATCGACTTGGACACAACGAGTGCCTACTGGGCAGGGCGTTTCAACAAATTTATATACTGAATTCTCTTCTAAACATGAAAAGATTTTATAGGGATCTCTTTGGCAAGTATTGCATCCATTAGGCTTAGGAAATTGTTCGGTTTCATTGGAGTTTGGCTCGTTTGTTAAGAAACATCCCTGTGTTATTGGTATACAGTTAACTTCACATCCATTTTCTATACATACATTACCACTTGCACATTGCTCGGTTTTATCTGCAGTATCATTCTTGGTGCATGTGCCAAATTTTCGAGTAATTGCATTTCTTCCTTTGCAAAATTTACATCCTTCAACAATATGAGCGCCGGCTATACCGGCTGTGCTGTACTTTCTTAATAGGCCAGTGTTGCTTAACATGCATCCGGAATTAGAACCCGATGCTTGATTGACACTGCATATAGAAGGTGCCAATCTGCATGAAGCATTACATGCATTTGATATCACACAAATTTCATTAAGCGGACAATCATCTGCTATCATAGAGCCTGATTCGCATCGTTTTCTATTAGTATTTATACAGCCATTGACTCCACAAGCTGTACATCCTTCAGGAGATTCCCATGTTTTACCTAAACTATTATAGTGGAGCATAGTGATGAAAGGGTCGGCTGCAAGGGCGTAGCTGGGTTTTTCAAATTCTGTATTTTAAAGTTTTAAAAAATTAAACATACGTATTCGAATCGTTTACAGTCAAGGTTTCCCGTATGTCAAAGTTTCCCAAAAGTGTCAAGGTTTCCTAACAGTGTTAAGGCCTTAGGCTTAAGCCCTTGTCACTGTCGGAAAACCTTGACATATTTGGGAAACCTTGTCACGCAATGATTCAAATAGACCATATATGAATTTGAACTTAATTTTTGTCGAAAAAAATTTTTGATCTCACCCCTTGGCTGTAGGGTCTAAAAACATTAAGATCGACTGAGGAGGGACCTACATGTTGAAGGCCATTAGAGTTTTTAGTTTTTTCGGAAATTGGTCCTAAAGTTTTAATAATCTCAAAAAACTCGAAAAAATCAATTTTCTGAGATTAGCCAAAACTTTGAGGCCAATTGCCGAAAAAGCTAAAATTTTTGGCCTTCGAATTGTAGGTATCCCCATACCCAATTTTCTGAGGAATCTTTTGCGTGCAAATTAGCGAGTAAAAAATTTAGATTTTTCGGAAAATTGACTTTGTCGATTTTAGTGTTTTTTGGTCCTACAGCTAAGAGGTAAAGCCAAAATTTTTTTGACAAAAAATTAATTTCAAACTCATATATGCGCTATTCGAATACGCATGTTTCATTTTGATTAAAACATTAAAATGCAGATGTTGAAATACCCAGCTACGCCCTCGTCGACTGGGTGGAGGAAAGGTAAAGGTATGCAAGGCCTAACCCTTGCACACTTCTACCCCCTAGTGTCGGCCTGCTTGAACACTTTTTGATTTTTTGTGCTCGGAGGTTTTTCGATATGGCGAACTTTTCGTACAGGTACTTTTCGTACAAATACAAAGAGGGGGGGGGGCAAAATTACTCGCCAAGGGGGCGAAAAGTCTTTGCCTAAGGAGCAATTTATGCGAGGATATACCGCCCCTTACGCGAGGACTTTTGCCCCCTCCCCCTTGTATTTGTACGAAAAGTACCTGTACGAAAAGTCCGTACGAAAAATAATTGTACGAAAAGTACCGTACGAAAACAATTGTACGAAAAGTGATACTGCCCAAAAATTAAGCGGCCTGAGGGGCAGGCCATGCCGGTTATGGACGTCCTGGCCTAGTGTAGGCTTGTCCTCGGCCCTGTACACCTCTAGTTGGCACGCCCTGTACATCCTTTACCTCGACTATCATTAAACACACATTTACTATAAACGATAATGAATACTTCGTTAAGGCTCAAAATAAATAAGAAAGAAAAATATTCACAAATTTTCATCACGCAACAAATTTACAATGAAAAGAAGAATTACACTTTGGAAACCATTGCATCTTTTATCTCAAACATGATCAAACTTTATTCCTTTAACTCGTCGACAAACTTATTGAAAATTAAAGTATAGATATGATCAATGAGTCTTCTTGTTCTCCTTGCTCGCCGTCATAAAATCGATTAGATGTTTCAAGTATTATTATAGTACTGGAGACCGAGCACTAAGGGCCGCCACTAATTCGTTCGGAAATTTTTGACTTCACTAATTTATCACTAATAACATCTCTAATTCCGTTCGGACACATCACTAATAGGCGTTCGGACGCGTTCAGAAACGTTCTGACGCTTTCGGAAACGTTCAGACGCGTTCGGAAATGTTCGGACGAGCGCCCGAACGCATCCGAACGTTTCTGAACGCGTCCGAACGTCTATTAGTGATGTTTCCGAACGCAACTAGTGAAGTTATTAGTGAACTAAAGTCCGTTGGGGAGCCGTCCGAACGTATTAGTGGCGGCCCTAACGTGCTTGCATTTTCTTTGAGAATGACTCCGAGCGGCACTACTGAGCGTTTTACTCTAGAGTAAAATGTGAATCCAAGCGGCACTCCCCTAGATTTTACTATAGAATAAAATAACAAAAAGGCAAAAAAGTGAAAAAAATTTTTTGTCTTCGTTGTCGATGATTTTGGTGTCAATCGTCTTCTCTCAGAGTCCCCTACAACTTTTGTATTAGCGTCGAGGGTTTAAATCAAACGTTACCGAGATCATCTGGATAAACTCACAGACATTACACATTTTTCAAAGTGTAGCATGAGCTCTTTTCAGCTTGTTGGGTTTTCTCAGATCAACCGAGAATGTAAAAAAATATAAGGTAGTACCCTTATGTTCTGGGACCACTTCTTATTTTGCCCGACCAACTTATTAAGAAGTATGAAACTTAGCCCATAGAACACTTCTTAAAGGGGGACAGACATTCCCAGCCGATTCCATGAAAATTTTTTTTCAAAAAGATGGTTTTCCTGGGGTAATTTTATGCGAGAAATCGATTCCGCGTATTCCCGAAGCGTGAAAACGCTTCCTTGACCTCGAGAACATGACATCCTATGTGGAAAATTTCCATTCCGTCTGCATTCGCTACCGTCCAAAGCGCAAGTTTTTCTCTAAAACAGGGTTTGCTCGAACAGTGTTTGCTCGAAGAGGTTTGCTCGAACAGGGTTTTAGAGAAAAACTTGGGCTTTGGACGGTAGCGAATGCAGACGGAATGGAAATTTTCCATATAGGATGTCATGTTCTCGAGGTCAAGGAAGCGTTTTCACGCTTCAGGAATACGCGGAATCGATTTCTCGCATAAAATTACCCCAGGAAAGTCATCTTTTTGAAAAAGTTATGAAAAAAAATTTTTTCACGGAATCGGCTGGGAATGTATTTCCCCCTTTAAAAAGTGTATTTTAGACCTCAGTTAGATTTTTAACATAATCTTTATTATCAAATATCGAAATTTCGAAAAAAATCATAGTTTTTATTTTGACCAGTTCTTATTTTTGGTCAGACAAACCTGAAGCCATACACCCCTTTGCCCATGTATGACCGTTAGCAATTTTTTCAATTTAAAACCAAATAACATTTTTCATATATATCATATTTTTGTTATAAAAGTTGATTATAAGGTTTGATTTTTATTTTAAAATTTTTGCCATTGATTACGTAATCATGGGGCGGGAGGGGGGGGGGGGTAGCCAAATGATTACGGTTGATTACAGGGGGAGTCAAAAACCGAAAATTTTGATTACGTAATATCTGGATGACCCAAGCTGCGGGCGAAATGGTTTCGCCCGCAGCTCGAACCGCAAAAAAACATTTTGCCCGCAGCACGAGCTGCAAAAATTTCCTATTTTTTCAACAAAAATTGTAATTTTTTAAAGCATTTTTAGCCTAAAAAAGTGTTTTTCAAAAAAAATTATCGCGCCTATCGGCGCGAATAAACATAAGGATGGGGGGACCACATGTGACAATCCCCTCCCCCCGAATTTCGGGGGGAGGAGTCCCGCAAATTTTTGCGGGTGAAACCATTTCGCCCGCAGCTTGCGGGCAAAATGGTTTCGCCCGCAGCTCGAGCCACAAAAAAGCCATGTATCCCGCAGCCGAGATCGTAATTATTAAAGTATTTTTAGCTTAAAAAAGTATTATTCAAAAAAAATTTTCGTGCCTATCGGCGCGAATAAACATAAGTGGACCAAAGTGATTTTTGGAAAAATTTGTGAAAAAAAATCGAAAAAAATCACCTTGGTCCCCCTTATGTTTTTTCCAAAATTTTGGAAAATTTTCAAAAAAAATCACATGAGGGGACCAAGGTATTTTTGAAAACTTTCTGAAAAAATTGAAAAAATCACCTTGGCCCTCCCCCTTATGTTTTTTCCCGCTCGCAAAAAGTCAAAATTTTCGGGGGGTGTTTGTACCCGTGTGCTAAGAAAGATATGCGGGGTTTTTTCGAATTTTTTTGTCATAGCCGGTTTTGTATATAAAAGGCGCTTACATGTCGATATCTATAACGCTGGAATAAACGTAAACCATATCAACTAGATTATTAGAACTAACAGAAACTGATACATAACTAACATTATATTCATAAGCTACAACCAACACGGTAATGTCATTATACAAGCTTCGACTAATATATTTATTGCAATGATCTATAGGAACTTTTTTTAAATTGATATATTTTGCATACCTTTAAATGTTGAAGGATCCGGTATAGAATTGAACGATAGGCATGTAAAATTTCCAAAATAATTTGAGAAAAAATTTGTTTCAGGCGCCAACATCGACCCATAGCTAGAATATCCATTAATATAATCATTTATATGATTGTAATATGTTCCTTTATATTCGAGCAAATACAATGCCTCAACATGATAATTATAAATAGGTTGTCCAAAAAAGTTTACAGTAAAACTATCAAAATAATCGCAATTATGATCAAAAGTAAAATTAGTTGTAGTATTAAATAAAACATGCTTAGAACCAAATAGGTTATAATATCCGATGGGGCCATCGCATTCAGTAGAGTAATATACACTCACTCCCGTTGGTACAAGAGAACTGTTAAGAAGGGTCGTTACACCTTGCAAATAAGATGATGTTAAATTTGATAGTGAGAAGATGCCTCGTTTATTATTGTTGTCGAGCTGTAATAAAATTGAATAATTTAATTGTAATAATCGATACGAATTGCTTCCAGGATCATCTTCCCAGCAAGTGTCCAAGTAATTACAAATGCACAAGGATTGAGAATTATCATAGAAACAATTTGGTGGCTCGTAGCATGAGCTGTTAGTAATATTCGAAGAAGATGTATAATTGCACAAATATTGTTGTACACTAAACTCCGTGCATTTATGCCAACATAATGTTAGAGTAAGTAATACAAAACAACATAAAATAATTGGTAATAGTCTCATTGTCCAGGAATTGTATAAAAGATGAGCAAGTGATTATAAAAGAAAACGTCTTGCTTTATATAATTTCGATGCTCAACTATGCTTGGAAAGAATCCGGAATAAGGAGTGGCTTAGTGATTAGAAAACATGGGCACGGCACGGCAAAGTGTGCAAAAAATGGAAACTCGCGGAAACCGGTCGGAATCGTTTTATTTCGTCTTAAAACAGCATATTTTAATGTTTCTGATGATTTCGGAAGGTGTGCACTCATTTTAACCAAATTCGGGTCTTTGGCTCCTTGCCACTAAAGGCATATATACAAAAATGCATATATCTCAACTTCTAGCACAGATTTTTGTAAACCGTTTTTTGCAGTTTGTAGCTGGGATAAAAACGAAGCTTTTAAGCCACATTTAAACGATAATTCGCGTTTTTCAAATATTTGAAAAATAGACGATTTTTCTACCTTAAAATTTTTATATCTTTTGAAGGCAGAATCCAATTTTCATAATTTTGGCCTTAAAAATTTCCTAGCAATGTATAGATAAAAGTTACGCTTCGTTTTCCCCATATCAGTTTTAAAAAGTAAACTTTTAATAGAAAATAGCTCTAAAAATAGAATATTTTAGCAATGTTATAAAGAAAAATGTGTTTTTTCTTTTCGAATCCCGCTTGCGGCAAGTATTTTTTGCCCAAAATTTTTTTTAAAATCAGTCGTATGGAAAGAGATATATAACCACTCAACGAAATGCGAATGCACACCTCTATTTTGGCTCAAAAAAGGTATAACAGAGTGTTTTGAAGCGAGATAAAACGATTCTGACCGGTTTCCGCGAGTTTCCATTTTTTGCACACTTTGCTGTGCCGTGCATGGGTATGCATTTTAGGAATGTATGAAGATGTGATTTTTCCTATATTCTATAAACTGCGCCCTCGAAGCATCAATAAACACAGTGCTATCGACGCTAAATATCGATAAGACATATCTAAAAGGTTGATTTAAACCACTCCCTATTCCGTTCTTTTCCAGACACGGATCTTAATTCTCATCAAAAGTGATGCGGTTTTGTTTAATGCCCAACAAAGAATTGATATCATTTCTTACTTGTAATTACGTGATTTTTATTTTCAAAAATGGGTGCTTAAAAATACAAATCACGTAATTATACAGGGTGGCGCAAAAGTTCGGTCCATATTAAGTTTATATGCGTTTTTGTTCATATTTTTTACGATTTTTCGTTTTGAAACTATTTTTTTAGTATGATTGAATTCAGAGGAGGTATTATTCGAATGTTTTGAGCAAGAAAAAAGCGGCTATCAAATAGCCCAGGACATGAACCTTAATGCAAGACCGTCAACAGAATAATCAAGAGATACCAAGAAACAGGAAGCTACAGCAACAGACAAAGAAGCGGAAGACCAAGAACTGCTCGCACAACGGCTAACAAACGAAAAATCAAGGGTAGAATCCAGCGAAGCCCGGGTAGCGGAAAGAATTCCACACGAAAAATGTCAAATGCGATAGGGGTTTCAAGACGATCGGTTCAACGAATCTGCATAGCTTCTGCAAATTCATTTGTAATAAAGGATCCGACAAAGCTGTTTGAAATTTGTTTAGAATATTTTTTAAACATTAACAATTCATACACGGCGCACAAAAGTGTGCAAAAAATTGCGAACTCGAAGAAAACGCTTAAAAACGTGTTATTACAGTGCCAATAACAGTTTACGAAGGGATCCGCGGCGATCCGAGAGCGTCATAAAATTTTCGACTTTTCAAAATTTTTCCAAGTCATGAAAAAAAGACGTTTTCGATAGGTGACGAAAAATTGTCATATCTCGGTGAAAACCAAATGAAATCGACTAATCTTTTTTTCTACAATATTCTACACCTTTTAATTAACAATTCTACGAGAAAAATTTTTGAAAAGTTTTTTTTGTATTTTATAAAAATTTGTTGAATTTTTCACTTTTTTACAACCTTCTAAGGCTAATAACTTTTTATGGCACCAACCAATTTTTGTTAGCAAGGTGTCAAACGATTGCTAACAGGCTAGAAAATAACGTTACAGAGCGATTTTGTCTTTTTTTGTCGAAAAATGGGCTTTTTTCTGTAAAAATATGCAAATTTTGGGCACTTTTTGCACTTTTTGGGGTCTAACAAAAAATTTTTTGCGTGCGCCCAAAAATCTGGCTCTGTAACGTTGTTCCCCCAACTCTTACCAGCATTTTGACACCTCGCTCGTAAAAAATGGCTTTTCCCATAAAAAGTTATTAGCCTTTAAAATTATGGTCATTTTATGCGAATTTTCAGGATTTGTCACCGGATTCGACACTTTCCTGTAATCAAAATCAAAAAATTCCTTCGGATTCGAGTTCCCCATGCCCGAAAACTCCCGAGTACAAAAAATCAGCTTATTTTGAGAACTTTTTGAAAATTCGATTTTCTCCATCCCCAAGGGCAAAATTTTTTTAAAAGTCGAAAAAGTTGTGACGCTCTCGGATTGCTTCGATTTCTTTAGTAAACTGCTATTGGCACTTATTTAACACGTTTCTAAGCGTTTTTTTCGAGTTCGCAATTTTTTGCACACTTTTGTGCGCCGTGTCATAATTTACAATAGTAAAGATATTTACATTGAAATTTTACGATTTTAGTGCAAAAAAATAGCACTATTTCATGTTAAAAATAGTGCTAAAGCCTGTTTTTTTCGCAAATACCCATTTGTGGCTTTTTTAAACTCCATTCCGAAGCGTAGGTTCAAATCCGGGTGGTGAACATTTCTTTTTGCCTCATTTTGTGTCTGCAAAGATTTCAAGAAAACTATTTTGTGAAAATAAAAATCGACAAATTCAATCCGTAGATTTGTAAAAAAGGCTTTCAGGATTTTTTAAGCTCAAGGTCATCAAAAACGGTTGAAAAGTGACGGAGGAGATGCATTTTGAAACTTTTTCTTTCTCTATCCGCAACGGTTGGAGGACAAGATGCAGAATCCAAAATGCAGAAAATGGACGACCCCTAGAAGGTCATTTTTCAAAAATTTTTTTTAAAGGGCCCTAATTTGGACCCCTTTTAAAAAGTTTTGTGGATCCGGATGAAAAGGAGTTACAAATAAAAATTTAATAATATTTTTATTTAAGAAAATTTAAAGGATCAGCCCACTCGGAAAAAACCCTATTAAAAATAATATATTCGGATGGATCCGAAGAACGTTTTTATGACAACCTCCGAACGTTGTAGTTTTCAAGATAATTGCGTTTGAAATTTGAATTTAGGTTCATGTTTTCGCTGTAATACACAAACTCTTTTATACATTTTTATATAGGGGTTTTTCCGACTGGTCCTTTAAGTACTATTACTAGAGATGTATAAATTAAAAAAAGAGACATTCCTTGTCACCGGCAAGAAATATGCGAATTTTGAGCACGAACATAAATTGTTCATCGTGATAGGAGACAAGTTTGTCGCCATTGTCACTAAA
>JAQGBS010003233.1:0-11823 GCA_034698545.1 Acrobeloides obliquus
CAGACTAATTCAAGATTTTTTGTAGTTTGTATGATGAAATCTTGAATTATGATATTTCTGATTTCGACCTCCGGGATCGAACCCTTGCCATCGGAGTGCAATACGAGAGCTTTAGCCATTATGCTATGCTCCCCGAACTATTTTTTTCTCTTTCGGGAAATTACTAAAAGTAGTAGCGGTAGTAGCGCACTGAAATACAAACTACAAAACAGTAAAAGCACTGCTTTGTAGTTTGTAGCCTAGTGCGCTACTACTGCTACACCGTTACTACTTTTAGTAATTACCCTCTTTCTGTTAAACAAGCTATAAAAAAAGCGATTTTGCACTTTTTTGGGCCACCCTGTAGAAAATCAGGTGAAAATTTTAATGGGGTGTGGGTAATATTAGATGCAGGTATTTTAAATATTGCCTATTAAGAACCAAAAATTGCACTCCTGATTCAAGAAAGTGCTTTCTGTCAGACGACAAAGGCTTTTCTCTGGATTAATGGCGATTTTAGGGGTGTGCCCGCCGAAATTTGGTCGAGTTCAAAAAATAAAAAAGGATCCCTTTATTGTGCGAAAAACGGCACAAGATCCAAGGGGACTCTTATGATTTTCCTTATGGCCACTCTGAAAATAAAAAGCATTCAAAAAATTTAAAAAAATTTATGAATCAAATTTTTTTAAATTTCAATAAAAATTATATAACAAATGTATCAAATTAATTATAGTACAACTATTCCTGTTCTCCAAGGAAGTTTAGCCAGGACATTATTGATTTTTGCATCTTTGATTCCCCTCTTATTAGCATACCACTCTGGGTCGTCGATATAACGCTGGATGATGATCGGCCTAGGCTTTGTATTTACAGTCATCGTTACAATTATTTTTGAGGTCTCATGATCTTTTGTCTTATTGCCATTGAATGCATTGATCAAATCGGCATAATTGAAAACGATGGTTTTGAGCTCTTCGCATGTTGAAAATGTATCCTCTGGGTTTGTATTGAATCCTTCAGAAGTGGGTTTATAATAGGCTATGTGATGAATCGCTAAAAAGTCAAGTTTTTTGGCTACTCTTGATTGAGATTAGATGGGGGAGGGGTATAAAAATGTGACAAGATCATAATTTTCTCTAAGCCTTACGTCTACTAGCATTCAATTCTCGAATAGCCAATCTTATTCTCCCCTGGTCCGTATCAGCAAATCTAAGAACAATACTCGGCTCCGAGCAGCTCATAAGAACATTTTCTGCTGTCATCCTATCACAAAATCCAATTTGCCTTAAAAACTTGAGTTCCTTAAAAAACTTTTTTGCTTACTCATTGTTCCAAAGCTCTCCTAATACCCCTATCATTTCACAGATGGTGAAAAACCAAGATAGAAAAGTGCACGCTCTATAACCTTTTGGGGTTGTTCGTATTGCCACAACATGCTAAAAATTTAGAATTTTTGGCTCAGCTGTTTGGCCAGTAGATTTACCTCAAGTAAAGTTCCTAATTGGATTTCCGTTTCGGATGCTGCGTTGACTCCAACTTTACCATATTTACATTGATAGCAGCAACATTGCCACTTGATATTTTTTGGTGACACTCTACTAAGACATTCGGCAATGTCGCTATGTGTTGAATTCAGAAGCCTGTGTTTTAAGTAAGAAAAATCCTAGAAAAATAAGATTTATTCCTCCTGATAGCTATTTTTACCATTTCTTGAAGTTCTCTCCACATATTTCTATTATAATTTTGATTTACGTTTTTGAGAGTCTCTTCAACTATGGCCTAGATTTTTCAAATTTCAATCTTGAGTTTAGGAAAATTTGTACCTCAAATTTCAATTGCAAAGCCCATTTGATCTGGTCCCAACTGACAATTTGTAACAGCATCACTTCAATTGGGGATTTTCGATCCTGGCTAATCTAAAAATGCACTTATTTCAAAAATGGGTTCATGATGGTATTCGGAAATTTTGATTCAAACGGGTTGATCACATCACTCAAGTGTATTTTAAAATTTTTTTTAACTAAGAAAATTTTTTCTTGGTTATCAAAAACTTATGCGAAAAGTCCTCTAGATAGGATACAGTTATACTCCTACCTAGTGATATCTTGACACATGACTAATTTGGCTTGACAACGCCTGTCAAGTTCAAGTTAAGTTCAAGTCAAGATGTGAAAAAGTTCTGTCAAGATAACACCACTCCTACCATGTCCATAAAAGCCCTTTCAACAAACATCCTGGATTCTATCTCAAGATCTGGTTTTCCATCTGCTTTAATTGAAAATGGAAGAGATAATTTAGCAAATTTTTGATCGAATGGAGGTCTTCCGATGAGTCTATATAATGGGATGTTATAACGGATGGCATATCGAAGATCTTTTATGTTATTGCGTCTATCTTCATGTTTTTGTCGATTGTATCGGTAAATGGTCTACAAATGAAAATTTGAAAGGCACAAATTTTCTATTTTTGAACAAAGTCTTGTAGCCTTTAAGGCCCATGACTCGAGGGATAGATGCCATAACACAATAGAGCTCAACGGTTCCAGGCAGGCAGCCATAGGGTACAGGGCAAGTGTACGGTATAGTTTAAGGTATAGGGTGAGGCAGAGGTCAGATTAATTCAGGCAGTAAATCTCTCATAACATCTTACAATGCTCTTGAATGAAATAATGCCCATAGATTTGTTATAATAAAAGTGATCGGTATTTTTTGAAGTCTCAAAGTTAGTTTTTTCTTCATTGCTATACAAGACAACATTCCATGCGTTCTTAGCCAAAATTTTGACATTATCTTGAGCCTGATTATGAATGTTGTTACCTCTTTCAATGCCCAAAATCCTAAATGAAAACATCATTTTTCTTCCTTTTTGTTGAAGTGCTTTACCTAATTTCTGTATCAAATGCAAATTTTGATTTTGGCTGGTCTTCTCCAACATCTTCTTCTAGACCCGCTTTTTTGTTACCTTCCATTTTCGCCAATGAGACAATTTGTGGCGGCTGCTTCACCACAACAAGAGCATTTGAATTTGTCATTTTTAAAGTCCATTCAATTTTTCCACATAAAAATCCGCATAGGTTGCTTTTTGCCGAAAAACCGACTCGTTATATTGTGAGCGATCTATTTGCAAATTTTCGAACACTCCTTTTTGATGTTGAATAAACAGATGATGACTTGATCAACGGCTTTGATGAATGAGCAAAATCTAAATATCTCATATAAAAAGTGGCAATAGGAACAAATGCACCGCACAAAAAAATTCCGCATGGATCTTCCACACATTTTTTGCATTGTAAATTTCAATAAAATCGTGTTTATTGAAATTGGCAAAACATCTTTAAAAAATGTGAGCAGAAAATTCACAAATGTGCGGAAGATCCTGGCGGTGCATTCGTTCCTATTGCATAAAAAGTGTATGAATAGACTGACACTTGGTTGATCATATCCAATAGGTTGCTTAGATATGGATCATAGAAATGATTGGAAATTGATAGTTGTTGCTGAAGGAGATGCCATGCTTTTAAGGGCCCATTGATGAGCAGATTGTTTAAGTTGTCTAGCTTGGTATATATGTCGTGATAGTTTTTAGAAAGCTTGAGCTAAATACAAAAATACCAAATTTGTATAACTTATAGTCCTTTCAAAAGAATTGCCTCAAAACCCTTTACATGTGGCCAGTGGTTAGGGGCTTGACTTCATTATAGAAGCCTAGGTTCGATACCCACATGAGTAAATTTTTTCTCTTCAAATGCAGATTGCTTAAGACGCGATATCTCGAAAATTCGCACAGGGGTGGTACTACGCCAAAAAGTGTCTCCACAAACTTGAAGCCTATATTATTTTTAAGTACCTAGTGAGTGATTAGCAAAAACATAAAAATTAGGTTCCGTGCCTTTATACTTGTGGAGATATCGAGGGCCATGTTTGGCAAAAATCGGCATCCGGACCATTTTAGTATTTCTATCATAATTTTTTTCTATAAATGCGTTTCCTACAATAAAAGCACGTTTTCATTGCCCATCGTTGTCCTTTCCAATGACACCAAAACTATGTCCCAAGCCGTTGTAGTTTTCGAGAAAAGTGACTTTCTTTCTATAGATCACAATTTTTTACCCCCTCAAAAAATCGGCATAGATTCAAATGAAACGAAACGATAGATTCGAAACGATACGAATGAAACGATACGAATAAAACGATTCGAATGAAACGATACGAATCAAACGATTCGAATGAAACGATACGAATCAAACGATACGAATGAAACGATTTGTGCCTAATTCGGGTAAATTGCGTCGAGAACACAAATATATTGCCGATTTTTTATTGGTTTTATTTCATTCGATCGTTTCATTCGTATCGTTTCATCCTCATCGTTTCATTTGAGTCTATGCCACAACTACAAAGGCTTTGGACGTAGTTTTGGTGTCGTTGGAAAGGGCAACTATGGCAATAAAAAATTGATTTAAATTGTGAGAAACGCATTTATAGAAAAAAAATTATGATAGAAATACTAAAATGGTCCGAATGCCGATTTTGCCAAACATGGCCCTTGATTTCTCCATAAGTATAAAGGCAAGGGACCTGATTTTTACGTTTTTATTAGTCACTAGGTACTTAAAAATAATATAGGCTTCAAGTTTGTGGCGAAACTTTTTGGCGTAGTACCAGCCCCTCAGGGGCTATCTGCGATATTTCGAGATATTGCCTCTTAATATTTTTTCTATGGATATTTTCATGCCAGGAATTCGAATATCACACTTTCAACTCTTAAAAATGACTCCATGGAAAGCCAATTTACTCAAAAAATAGAAAAAGGGTTTCTCTGACGAGAAGTCATTTCCAAGTGTTGAAAGTAAAATATTTGGATTCATCGCATAAAAATGCCACTCGGCAAAAATTTTCAGCCATATTGAACTAAAGAAATGAATTCGACTCAGATGGGCATTGAACCCATACCTGTAAATTGAATTCGAGCTCCCCATGCATTCGGCCATTAGGACTAGCTTTTTAGAAGACTTGTTGGAAACAGACTACAAAGTGATTTTTTGAAGTTTATCTAGAAAATGGAGGCATGCTTTTTCCCTGATTGCTAAAAAATGTGCTGCATATTCATTGTGTATTTTTGCCTGGTTATCAATAAAACCTATTAAATTCTGATTCTTGAAGCGAAAACTGGTTCCTAGTTTTTCAAATCTTCTAGGCGTATGAGAAAAATCCTTACATTCATATCATTATTGATGTTTTCAAAAATTCTCTGATAGTCTTCTTGCGAAGTTGCTCGAAAATTAAATTTTTTTATAAAATCTTCAGCTGTTGAAACACTTGCATGACGAATGTTGAATTCTATAGGTTGCTTAGCCTTCTTTTTTTTACCACTTCAATTTGGCTATCGATATGAGCTAATTCGTTATAAAATTTTTGCCCGTTGAATATCTACATATAATCTTATTAGATGAGAAATGATGCCTCCGATACCTGGTAGCTTCCTATTCCTTCATTTAGCAAATGATTAGCCACGTAAAAATCTTCTTGCATGGTTATATCCATTAGTTTAAAAAAATTAATGAAACATCAAATAACCTTTCTAAAATTTTAGATTGATCAAGAAATTCAAGATGTTTGACTAAGATAAAAACTCTCGTCCCTTGTTTATTTATAATTCTCTTTCTTTTGGGCCAATAAATAGAACTCTGAACTATGCATTTATCAATTTTTCTGGGCCAGTAAGAAAGATGATTCTTATGTTAGATGACTCGATTTTAGTATTCTTTTTACTTTCTGTACATAAGATCGGTGATAAAAAAGGTAACAATAATAAGCAGTGCCAGATGGTTTCAAAAAATGGAATCAAACAATAATCTATAATAAATATGAAAAACCCGTCATAGAGATCTAGACTAGCCGAGCCCCATCCATAATCCTATCCCAACCCAAGTGCAGCTCTAGGCTCTAGTGCCCAGTATCGAAAATTGGGGCCACATTTGGGAGGGATTTATATTCGTGAAGATTGCAAAATTTTAAGCAAAAATGCCTCTTCTTCTTAAAAAATCAAAAATTTTTAGGCTTTTGGAGGATTCATCTCTGCCATACTCTCTCCCACCCCAATTTACGATACTGCTCGTACTAGTCGGAATCGTAGCCCTCGCCCCAGCCCTAACTTTAGTCCTAGCTCTTGGAAGACGGAATCAGTCTAAAAATAATATTTGGGGTCACATTTGGGAGGGATTTATATTTGGGAAGATAATTGCACAATTTTGAGCAAAAATGCTTTCTTCTTGAAAAATCAAAATTTTTTAGGCTTTTGGAGGATTCATCTCCATTATACCTTCTCCC
The DNA here is from genome assembly GCA_034698545.1 of Acrobeloides obliquus. Lineage (NCBI taxonomy): Eukaryota > Metazoa > Nematoda > Chromadorea > Rhabditida > Cephalobidae > Acrobeloides > Acrobeloides obliquus. Next base: position 6,309 of record JAQGBS010003233.1, read on the forward strand.
ATCCCAATTTACAATGTTGCTTGTACTAGTCGGAACCATAGCCCTCTCCCCAGCCCTAGCTCTAGTCCTTGGAAAACGGGATCAATCTAAAAATAACATTTGGTCGATTCCTCACTTATGAAGTACAACATGACCGAGATATGAATTTTGAATATACTCCTAAAAATTATTTTTCATAAAAGCCCTATATGCCGTATCTCGAAATCCAACCGAAAAACCCATAAAATTGTTTACATATTCTTACTCGCCATTGTCGAAAACGGGACATGTAAGTTTTCAGGCCAATTGAGAAACTTTGGAAATTGTCAGTCGGTCGATAGGGGGTTACAAAAAATTTTTGGAACTCGGAACTTGCGCCAATTGATTTCTTGTGGCCGAAAACCCCCAAGTACCAAAAATCACCCAATTTGGTAAAAATGTTTAAGTTCGTAAACTTTTTCACAAAATTGAAAAAAAATAATTTGCCATAATTTATATTCGGGAAATTCATGAAAAATGGAGCATTTTTTGTTTTTACAATAAATTTTGAATCGTTAACGTTGTCGAGATAATCGCGTTTGAAGTTGGCGATTTTTGGAATTGGTTTTGAATTTGAATTTCCCGCCAAAATTGAAAACCAGGGATTGGCGGGAAATTCAAAACCAATTCCAAAAATCGGCAACTTCAAACGCAATTATCTCGACAACGGTAACGATTCAGAATTTACTGTAAAAACAAAAAATGCTCAATTTTTCATGAACTTCCCGAATATATATAAATTATGGCAAATTATTTTTTTCAATTTTTCGTAAAAAAGTTTACGATCGTAAAAAATTTTACGAATCGAAATTTTCGTAAAATTTTTTACGAAAAAAAAGTTCAGAATTAATTTCTTTCCTTTAGAAAAATACTAATAATATAAAAATAAATGCTTTTTCTTACAAATTTTTACATTTTTCAAAGTTTACGATTTTCATAACTTTTTGGCCATCTCTAGTTGTGCGCTGAATGTTTAAGGGTACTTTGACTCAGCGAGGGGGCGTCAATTTTCGGGGTATTTTTGGATATTTCGCCAAGTATAAAATTATGTAAGTGTCTGAGGCCAAGGTGGTCTTGTTTAAAATGGAGCCCCAGTCTCCAGTTACAAAATACAAAAGACCGTTTGTCAAAAGCTAAAAGACTTAATGACTTAAAGCCGATCCAAGTCTGGTCGAAAAATGGCCATTTCTCAACTTCCAGGGGCCATAGCACCAAGGGGAGAGGTCGCCGGGTCGAGAGCCCAGAACTAAAGTTGCATAATTTGGTGAGTTCTATCAGAATATCCACCTACATTTTCTTTCAGAGATGACAAATTTTTTGTGACATCCGAAGCTCGGTTCTCTCGGAACGTGTTTTAAGCATCTTAAACTTTTCGAAAATTTAATAATCCATCCGAAATTTTCCGTCGTTTCGTCGTTGAACGAAGCTCGAAAAGTGCGTCGGACATAAGGAAGGAACAGCTACAAGGAGAACCAACTGCAAAAAGGAAAGGCCGCAAGAGAGAAACAACTGCAAGGAGAGCTGTAAGGGGAAAACAGCTGCAAGGAGGAAAGCTGTAAGGAGGGAACAGCTGTAAGGGTGAAAGGCCGCAAGATGAAAACAGTTGCAGGGAGGAAAGCTGTGAGGAGGGAACAACTATAAGGGGAAACAGCTGCGAGGGGAAATATTTTTTTGGAAAATTATAAAAAATTTGAAATTACGAATTACGTATTCTGAAATTTTTCGATTACGAAAAACATATTACAAAAATTTTTAATTGCGAAAAAATTCGAATTACGTAATACGATTTTTTTCATTGCAAATCATCTCAGATTAGTATATTGGGAGGATGGGAAAACCGTTTTCTATGATCTATTAGGTGGCGCAAAAAGTATTGTTACACAATATACCCTTTATAACCCTTTAGAAATCAACTTATGTATAGTATCCTGAAATGGATACTGCTCTTCCGAACCTTTTTTGGAGAAGAGCCTGCGATAAATCGCTCGAATCGGGTTGCGCGTCAGTCTCTCGGGATGTAAGAGAACCGAAAGGTTGTCAGCCGTCAAGGTTGTCAAGTACGACTTGTATATATTATGTATTTCCGATAAAGTCTATGATTTTTGATATTCCATATAATGACATTATAAAGGCTCAGAAATAGAGTAATGCGAGATATCAACAATTATGAGGTTTGATAAAAAAATAAATTGATTTCTAAAGGGGATATAAAGGGTATAACCTTGGAAAAATTCACTATTCAAGCGGATTGAACCATTCTGCGTTGCAATCTTGAAATCACACCTTGATTTCATATTAAAATCGAGGTTCCGAGAATGTACTCCAGTATAAATTCTTACAGAAGACTGCAAAAATGATGTTCATGGTACCAATGGATAGTTCATTATCTAGATTCAAAATTTGCTTCGAGAATGATCTTGTAGGCATCTGAATTTTCAATAGGAAAATCGATTTCGTTGAGAATGTTATAGTTTTTATAGCATTTTCTGTACTAAAATACTAATTGTTGGAGGAATTTTGCATACAATTTACTATAACAAAAAATGATCTTTTTCTTGAGCCAGTTAAGTCAATTTCAAATAACCTTTCTAAAAGTTTAAAGATTGATAAATAAACTCATGATGTGTGACTAAGATAACAACTCTCGATCCTTGTTTATTTACATTCTCCTTCTTTTGGGCCAATAAATAGAACTCTGAACTAAGCATTTATCAATTTTACTGGGCCAGTAAAAAAAATGATTCTCAGATGCCTCGATTTTAGTATTTTTTTACTTTCTATACATAAGATCGGTGATAAAAAGGTAATGACAATGACTTAGAGTAAACACGTGTTTGTATTGTAATATGTCACTTTAATATTTTCAAGCTTAGAATTCAATTATTATTATTATGAGAGAAATAACTTTTTTGTTTTAATGAACTCAGCTTAAAGGGAAGGTCATGTTTATAGCTGGACTCGGCATGAAATTTCATTTTCGAGTTCAGCTATAAATACGACCCACTCTTTAAAATACCGTATTTACTCTAATAGAAGCACCCCCTAACTTCCAACTTCTAAGCTCTCTAAAAGAAAATCTAAGGTTTCCATGAAAAGTGATGTTCACAAAAGTTGTAGAGAATACTCTTCTCTACAACTTTTGTGAACATCACTTTTCATGAAAACCTGCAGATTTTCTTCTGAGAGCTTAGAAATTGGAAGTTAGGGGGCGCTTCTATTAGAGTAAATATGGTAATTTCATTTTTTGTAGATACGATACTGAAAATGTTGAAACATCAATTTTGCTCTTGTTTTATATTTTATTCTCTAATGTTTACAAATACAGGTATATACTTTCTGTCCGAGAAGGAAAATCCCATAGAATCAGGTATTTTTTAAAACCTATATAGGCCCTACCTACAGATTTGTATATTGCCAAAGAGCTCTGGTATGAAGCTACGTTTCATAGAGTCAAACGATGATCCTCATAAGGGAGGTAACACAACTGTCATTCGCAAAAGTTTTTCAAACATGATTAAATAAATAGAGCATACCCACTTGCCTAATCAAAGTTTTTTGCCATAAATGCACTGTGTCGACAAGAAGCGCTTTAAAAATTCCTTAAAAAAGTAACATTGTATTTGCTCCAAAATTTGTCAATAAATTAATAGAGATGTCGTCAAGTAGATAGGCTTATAGTTTTTGGCCTAGAAAGACGAAAGTTCAAATCCGGTCATGGTAGAGTTTATTTTTTTTCTTTTAAAAGAGGAATATTTTTTAAGGCCCATTCTCCAAAAAAAATTTTACACTTATCCTCCATTAATGACAAATTTTTAGGTAAGTACAATGTTACTTTTTTAATGAATTTTTAAAACACCTCGACATAGTGGATTTATTGGAAAAAATCAAAACTTTAAAAGAGGTTATCTGTAACAATTGACCCTTAGGAGGTACAAAAAAAACCAAAAGTGCTCAGATTTGTTTAAAACCGATGTATATCCAAGGTTATCGACTATGCTGAATCCAAAAATGTCAAAATTATCATAGGTTTCCATATTAGGTTCCGAGATACTGAGGGGGGGGGGTGCCATTTTTGTCATATGCGAAAAAATGGTCTTTCCTGTGAAGCTCATAGCTCCAGAACCAAAGAGGCTAGAGTTAGATCTTGGTGCCAATGGAAAGGTGGAATCACAAGCTTCATTTTTTATATCAACACCATGGTATACTTTTGGTAGAAAAAAAGCTACAATGCAATCTTTGTGAAAATCACCTCTTTTTTACCTTTTTAAGATACAAAATTTAATATTTTCAGCCATGCTCCTGGATAGCAAGCTGGCCATTAGAAGAGGATTCGTAAACTAGAAATCCTGGCCGATATCCATGGCCAAGTTACTTTTTAAAAGTCATACCCCAAAACATGTAAAAATCGCTAACAAAGTAGGAGGTCACAAATTGAAATTCTTTAAATTAGCGAAATTCGCCATAATTTATATATATTCGGGAAATTCATGAAAAATAGACCATTTTTTGTTTTTGCAGTAAATTCTGAATCGCTACCGTTGTCGAGATAATCGCGTTTCAAGTTGGAGATTTTTTAGTTGAGATTTGGGATTTCAAATTCCCGCCAAAACCATGATTTTCAATTTTGATTTTTACATGTTTTGGGGTATAACTTTTAAAAAGTAACTTGGCCATGGATATCGGCCAGGATTTCTAGTTAAGGATCCTCTTTGAATGGCCAGCTTGCTATCCAGGAACATGCCTGAAAATATTAAATTTTGTATTTTAAGAAGGTAAAAAAGAGGTGATTTTCACAAAGATTGCATTGTAACTTTTTTTCTACCGAAAAGTATACCATGGTGTTGATATAAAAAATGAAGCTTGTGATTCCACCTTTCCATTGGCACCAAGATCATAACTCTAGCCTCTTTGGTTCTGGAGCTATGAGCTTCACAGGAAAGACCATTTTTTCGCATATGACAAAAATGGCACCCCCCCTCAGTATCTCGGAACCTAATATATAAACATATGATAATTTTGACATTTTTGGATTCAGCATAGTCGATAACCTAGGATATACATCGGTTTTAAACAAATATGAGGCTTTTGGTTTTTTGTACCTCTATAATGGAGCCAAGAGTAAAAAATTACAGATAACGTCTTTTAATTAGGCAAGTGAGTATGCTCTATCATTTTAACCATATTTGAAAAACTTTTGCGAATGACATTTGGGTAATCTCTATTGTAAGCCTAAAACTAAGCTTACTTCTAAGCCTAAGTCTAAACCTAAGACTAAGCCTAAGCATACAAAGGCTATTGAATTGGGTCCTACCCTTGCAAAAGCTTATCCGGCAGATGAATTGCACAAAAAACTTAGAAAAATATAACGAAGCTATAGCAAATTATACAAAGGCTATTGAATTGGATCTTACTAATGCAGATGCTTATAACAACAGAGGAAATGCACAAAGTGTTTTAGGAAAATATAACGAAGCTATAGCGGATTATACAAAGGCTA
>JAQGBS010003234.1:0-11823 GCA_034698545.1 Acrobeloides obliquus
GTTATTGAAACGAAAACATGAATCAGAATTTTCGTTTTAATAATCCAAAACAATGTTCAAATTGGATAATTTTGGTGCCATTTTTTTCGTCTCATTTATCTATAAAAAATTGCTGCAATGTTCATTTTATGAAAATTGAAAAAATCGATGCAAAAATCGATTTTCCGCAAAAAATTCAAAAAAGTTTGTGTATTCAACGAAAAGCTTGTACACAAATTTCAAAAGCAATTATCTCGAAAACTACAACGATTCAGAACATGCCGTAAAAACAAAAATGCTCTATTTTTCATGAACTTTCCGAATATATCATTTTTTCATATGATTGTAACTGACTGGATTGTTCCTTTAAATCACTTGGGAGCGCGCTCGGTTTCCAGTCTAAATGAGGATTTATCCTAAATTCTTTAGAATTTTTCATCCTAAATGTCAATATAGCACCACTGCGTCAGCAACTTGCATCTTAATATGAACTCTCTATAATCACTACAACCATGATCACTACAACTTGAACAGTCTACATTATAAACAAAAGTGCAATTTAGTATTTGCCCTTTCGCTATTATGAAAGATGAGATTAAGAGGTGAACGACTGTTTGGAAAATGATATGGAAATTTAATGCAAAAAATCGAATTCCTTTGCAAAATATAGGTAAAAGCTTTCATTTGATAGCTTATTTGGTTATATAACATTTGAGTATCGTAGGATTATAGTATCTAAAACATTTTGTGTGCTGTGCAAAATGGTAAAAATATAAATTTATGCAAGAAATTGAAAGATGGCACATACGTAGGAAAAATATTTGTTACATTAATCTGCTTTATGGGCGCTTGAACGAGCGGTTTTAGCTATTCATCAAACCACCCCGTTTCCATGTTAGCCTCTACTTTTCTTCTAATAGAAGAAAAGTTTACCAGTAAAATAGAAGTGGTTTTGAAACATCAACCACTTCTACGGCACACGTGTACAAACACCTCTCCTCGAAAAATTTGACTTTCCGCATGCGGCAAAACTTAAGGGAGAACCAGTGCTGTAATTATGTGCGGGCTTCACCTTAAACCTGAAAATTTTTTAATTTTCGGGGAAAAAAATGAAAATTTTAGAGAAAAGCTCAAAATTTCTCCAACAAATTTGAACAAAAATTTGGGGGGGGGGTGAATGTGTCTGAACTTTGACACGAAAACCCTGAATTTTACAAATTTTGGTGAAAAATCATTATGATCCCTTGAAGTGGATTACAGAAATTTTCACTGGGGGGAATTTTTTGCTGGTGGGGCACATTTTGGTCTGACAGTGGCGAGCGATCCCCAATTCGATATTCGGAGAGGGTATGTACACGTATGTTCTGCAGTTCTCAGTTTTTTTCAAATTTTTTATTGCATGTATTGGGTTGTTCCAAAAGTTCTCGGATTTTATACATGAGTTTTGGACCGGAAATTTTTTTCTAAAAACAACTTCTATAGGGGTAATTTTATGCGGGTAATCGATGGCGCGCATTCCCGAAGCGTGAAAACGCTTCCCTGATTCAGGGAAGGCGTATTGTGTATTGAAGCGAAAAGTCACAAAAATGCGACTTTTCGATTTTTGCCTAAAAACTTTTAGGCAAAAATTGCATTTTCGCTTCAATACACAATATGTCTTCCCTGAATCAGGGAAGCGTTTTTCACTTCGAAAATGTCAAATGATAATTTCCCACATGTTTTCCCCTAGAGGGGTCATTTCCAGAAAAAATTCTCGAAAAAATTTTCATGTGGGTGGCCCCCCCCCCCGCCTATTGTGTAGTAGCTCCGAACTTTCTAACCAATCCAATATTTCATATTTTATTCTTTTCTATGTATCATTTTAGGGTTCGCAGATTTTGAAATTCGTATAATTAATCAGCTCAAGTTAGAGGTAATGAATTTTCAAAAAGTTTCTTCACAAGCTCTCTGCTGAGATTTTTTAAAATTTTTTCATCAGGGGGCTTGTGAAGAAACTTTATGAAAATTCGTTACTTTGAAATTCTCATAATTATTTGGATCATCAAACATCTAAGAATCTTGTATCATTCTCATATACAGTATATAGTTTTTTACGAAAAGCCCCGAGTACAAAATCAATTTGTACAAGCTTTGGTTTCTCAAAATCCCTTTTATATAATGAAGATTTCTAGGGATAATGGAGGCTTGTAGGGAATTAGTGCTTAAACCGTTTTTGTGCGTGATCTTGGAGAGTCGCTATAAAAATTCAAGAGAGCAAAAAAACTTCATCTTACTTAATATAGACCAGAAAATTTCTTAACGTAATTAAACCATTTTACATTCTCATTTCTATACCTTTAATCGAATCTTTTTTAAGGAATATTTTTTCTTCTTAAATACGGGGTTTGTAGAAATAACAAGTGATTTTATTTTGAAAGAGTTTATGCAAATTTAACACGATCTTCAGTAGTGCCGTGAACGTGTATTACACAAGACGTTCTTATCGTGTATGAACGTGTACGTGTAGTTATTAAAGGACCAGTCCAGTAATTTAAAATCACATGAAAAATGATATATTCGGAAAGATCATGAAAAATGGAGCATTTTTTGTTTTTACAGCACGTTCTGAATCATTGTAGATTTCGAGATAATTGCGTTTGAAATTTTGAATTTGTGTACAAGCTCTTCATTGTAATGCGCAAGTTTTTTCAAATTTTACAATCTTTTTTTGCCATTTTTTTCTCCTGAAAATGAAGTTTTCAGATGTTGTGTTTTTAGGAAAAGTTGTTCAGAAAAATGTCCTCTACAAGCTTTTTTTGGAGGGAGGGCAAATTTTCAGTGATCCTTAAATACAAAACTCACATTTTGGCAATTGCAATTATTAAAAGGACAAATCGGTGCATGCCTTTTGAGTGGTACATTTTTACCATGTACTTTACATCTTCTACAAAAGTTTCTTCTTGATATAGATGCCATAAATAAGGGTCGCCTTCACTAGAGCTTAGTAGAAATAGATGATATACCAAGCAAAAAGTTCGTAAAACATATAAAATGAGTTTTTTTGAGGATATATACAGGCTTATATACCCTTTTAAGATGCGAAGTGTGATCATTGGCGAATGTATTTTTTAATACTCCCTCTACCAGCAAGAAAAGGTCAATAAAAAAGTTCAATTAAGCTTTCTGATTAATTCTATCGTAAGCATAGAGAAAATAGAAGTAGAATGTAGTTTTTAGTCCCTAATCTCCATCTCTACAATCGTTCCATGTGTTAGTAACGTGTAGATAGGGATTAGTTTCGCTAGTGACGTTTGAAAATGACAATGTTGATGAGGTAAAAGATATCGCCCACTTGATTAAATTGGGTGAATACTGTGCCGGCACGGCGCTCCAAAACATGGAAAAAGTGGGAACACCCCAAAAACGATATAAAATCGTGCCTGAATCAGGGTCAGGGAAGCGTCTTCAGGCTTCGAAAATGCGCGCAATCGATTTCTCGCATAGAAAATCCCCTTAGAAAAAGTTTCATTTTCTAGGGCGTTTTTCTTCAGTTCTGCCTAGGGTTGCACAAATTTCCGAAAACGGTAACGGAAACGATTGAATCAGGCAAAAATTTTTATGCTTCGTGACCAATCGTTTTAATAAACACGATTTTGTTGAAAATCAGGCAAAGTTAGACATTTTTTACCACTTTTTTGACATGCTTGAACGCAGCCTCAAGTCAATAACAGATTTCATCACTAGATTCCTTCTGGTCCTTGGCTCCGGATACCAGGGGCCAATTGAGGCACTATAACTTTCACCACGAATCTCGCCACGTAATTTTCGCCACATAACTTTCGCCACGTAACTATCGCCACGATAACTTTCGCCACTTTCGTGTCAATAAACATTTAATCTCAGACTAATTGAGTTGCCTTATTTGCAATAAATATGTATATTGACACGAACGTGAAAGTTGTGGCAAACATGAAACGTGGCGAAATTTATAGTGTCTCAATTGCGCACCTTGGAAAGTGGAAAGTAAGAAGGGAAATATACGAATTTTGAACGTACTTTCCACTTACCGAGGTGCGCAATTGACCCCAGTGTTGCGACCGCAAGTGTTTTTATAAATGTTTTAAACTTTCGTCCTAGCCTAGCCGTCTTTCCTAGCCATATGAAAGGCTGTCAACGACAAATCGAAAAATTCCGTATCAAAACATCTTCATCCACCAACAAATCTTTTCCTGTTCTTATGCCCATTCCATTTTCACAATCCTTCTTTATAATCACTTGGGAGCACCGAAGACGCTCGGTCTCCAGTCTAAATAAGGATTTAACTAAATCTTGTAAAAATTTTCATTCGAAATGTTAATATAGGACGATACGTCAGTAAATCATATCTTGAATATGAACTCTCTATAATCACTACAATCTGAACGGCTTACAAGTGTTCCATTTAGTATTTGCCCTTTCGTTATTATGCAAGATGAGATTAAGAAGTGAAAGACTGTCTGGAAAATGTATATAGATCTGGAAATTTAATGCGTAAAATCGAATTCCTTTGCAAAATATAGGTATAAAAAAGCTTTCATGTGATAGCTTATTTTGTTGTATAACATTTAAGTATAGTGCAGTAGGATTAAAAGGACTAAAATATTTTTTGGAGTGTACAAAATGGTAAAAATATAAATTTATGCAAAAAATTGAAAAATGACACATTTCATACTTAGTAAAAATATTTTTTATATCTAATCTGTTTTATGGCCGGTTGAACGAGCGGTTTTAGCTATCCACTCCGTAGCCATGCTAGCGGGTTTGAATACGTCGGGTTGAAAATTCAGGGTTTTCGTGTCAATGTGAATATTGACATGAAAACCCTGAATTTTATTTTGAAATTTTTGTGAAAAATAGCAAATTTTATTGAAAAAAACATGGGAAATTTTGGTGAAAAATCGTTATGATCCCTTTGAAGCGGTTACAGAAATTTTCCTACTACACAATAGGAAGTTGGGACTTTTCGTTTCAATACACAGGTCTTCCCTGAATCAGGGAAGCGTTTTTTCGCTTTGAAAATATCAAATTCGGATTCCCCGCATGTTTTTACCTCTATCGGGATCATTTCCAGAAAAAATTTTGAAAATTTTTTCACGAGGGTGCCTCCTATTGTGTAGTAGCTCTATAAGAGCCAATCAAGTATGATTAAACGGTGTGATTAAATTCGAAGAATATTGTGTTGAATCGTTGAATGCCGACAAGTTTGGTGTGAGAGATATTGGAATTGTTGGTAAATAAGCCAACGGGCCAGTATGAATCGATTGTATTAGTTCAAAAAGTTGAGCTGCGGATGGGGCATGGATGGTTGAAAGAATAGGTGACGTGGGGATTGAAGAAGATGTTCGAGTTGCTGTTTCTTCAATCACATGAGCATATTTAGGTACAGGACGGAAAATTTCGGTGTCTGATTTTTGTTCCAAGATTGGTAAATCGGGTTGAGTTAGGATTTGCTCTTCCTCATTATTTCTTGGTGAAACTATTGATGTTGGATGGGTCTTTGTCTGAATCATTGTATTGTTTTGATCTTGTGTAGTAGGAAGAAGACAGTAGGCATCTAAAAATTGAACAAGAAGAAAATATAAAACTTTTGGAATGGGGCGGGATTCGAACCCGGGCTACTCGACTAAAAAACTAATCTTTACACCACCCCCTTATTGTGTAGTAGCTCCAAAATTTTCGATTCTCCAGGAACGAGAAAGCGGTTTAATTTACCATCAAGTCGTTTAGGGTAGGCCCTAAATCGAATGTTTCCGTTTTCAAATTTGACCGGTTTCAAGACCAAATTTTCATCCATGTTTCTCTTTTGATATCGGCGAATTATCGCCGTAGCACGTAGTTCCATTAAAGCGTTGCACTAAAAACGAATATTGTCTCTTTTTTACAGCAGAGAGAAAAATAAGCGGATCACATGGTCAACGGGGTTATCCATCGTGCAGATTGTGCCACTACCCAGCGTTTTTTCAAAAGTTTTCGTTTCAATAACCTAAAACAATTTTCAAATTGGATATTTTGGTTCCATTTTATTCGTTATAAAAATTGCTACAATGTTCATTTTATGAAAATTTAAAAAATGATACAAAAATGGATTTTTTCCACCAAAACACTGTGCATTGAAACGTTATGCACGGCGGCAAGTTTTCATTTTAATACACAGATTTCAAATTTTACAATCTTTTTTTGTAATTTTTCTCATGAAGTTTTCAGATGTTGTGTTTTTAGGAAAAGTTGTTCAGAAAAATGTCCTCTACAAGCTTTTGGGGAGGGATGGGCAAATTTTCCGTGACCATGGTTCTTGAATAAAAAACTCACGTTTTGACATTTGCAATCGTTAAAAGGACAAATCGGTGCATGCCCTTTGACTGGTACATTTTTACCATGTACTTTACATCTTCTACAAAAGAGTCTTCTTGGTATAGATTCCATAAATAAGGGTCGTCTTCACTAGAGCTTAGATAAGGCTTATCTAATAGAAATTGATGATATACCACTAAAGCAAAAAGTTCGTATAACATATAAATGAGTTTTTTTGAGGATATATACAGGCTTATATTCCTGTTTAAGATGCTAAATGTGATCATAGTTTTTTAATAATCTTTTTAATATTTCCTCTACGAGCAAGAAAACCTCAATAAATAAGTTTATAATTAAACTTTCTGATTAATTCTATCGTAAACATAGAGCAAATAAAAATAGAATGTAGTTCTTAGTCCCCTAATAGAACATCTCTATAATCGTTTCATGTTAGTAACGTGTAAATAGGGATTAATTTCGTTAATGACGTTTGAAAATAACAATGTTGATGAGGTAAAAGATATCTCCCACTTGCGTAAATTGGGTGAATACTGTGCCGGCACGGCGCTCCAAAACGTGCAAAAAGTGGGAACATCTCAAAAACGCTATAAAATCGTGCCTGAATCAGGGTCAGGGAAGCGTCTTCAGGCTTTGAAAATGCGCACATTTTTCGAAGCATAGAAAAACCCCCTAGAAAAAGTTTTAGAAAACGACCTAGTTTCATTTTCTAGGGTGTTTTTCTATGCCAGAAATCGATTGCGCGCATTTTCGAAGTCTGAAAATGTTTCTCTGACCCTGATTCAGAGAATAGGTCGGTGTAATGAAGCGAAAATTAAGTAAAATTTGAATTTTCGTAGGAAAATCAGATGTCTGGAGGTTTTTCTACGCAGGGAATCGAATGCGCGCATTGCTGATGCATTAAAAATATTTACCACAAATCCATTATTAAAATTTCTCATCCGAAATGTCAATGTAGGACACGTCATCTTGAATATGAACTCTCTATAATCACTACAACCATGATCACTACAATTTGAACTTCTTACATTATGAGCAAGTGTTCAATTTAGTATTTACTCTTTCGCTATTATGAAAGATGAGATTAAGAGGTGAAAGACTGTCCGGAAAATGCATATCGATATGGAAATTTAATGCATAAAATCGAATTCCTTTGCAAAATATAGGTAAAAGTTTTTATGTGATAGCTTATTTTGTTATATAACATTTGAGTAAAGTAGGATTAAGAGATCTAAAATATTTTTTGGGTGTGCAAAATGGTAAAAATATAAATTTATGCAAAAAATTGAAAGATAACACATTACATATGTAGGAAAAATATTTTTATATATTTAATCTGTTTTATGGGCGGTTGAACGAGCGGTTTTAGCTTTTCATCAAACCATCCCGTTGCCATGTTAGCCCCAACTTCTCCTCTAATAGAAGAGAAGTTTACCAGTAATATAGAAGTGGTTTTGAAACATTAACCACTTCTATGGCACACGTGTACAAACATCCCCTCCGAAAATTTTGACTTTCCGCATGCGGCAAAACATAAGGGAGAAACAGTGCCATACTTATGTGGGGGGGGGGGCTTCACCCCAAACCTGAAAACTTTTTAATTTTAATGGAAGAATATGAAAATTTTAAAGAAAAAGCCCAAAACTTTCCGTGTCCTAGAGCCGTTTTTTAAGGGCTAACCGTCCCGAAACGAGTTGAATGTGTCTGAACATTGACACGAAAACCCTGAATTTTACATTTTTTTAAATACGCTTAACTATTGGGTGTATTTAAAAAACAAAGACGGTATCCTTTATCGCTCGACGAGACGAATAAAACGACACCAAATTTATCCAATTTGATAATTGTTTTGGGTTATTGAAACGAAAACTCTGATTCTGGGTTTTCGTTTCAATAAGCCAAAACAATTATCAAATTGGATAAATTTGGTGTCGTTTTGTTCGTCTCATCGAGCTATACAAAAATCAATTGTGAAATATCCTAGAGCCTAAAAAACCAGCGCGACAGAAATTTTTTATTGAAAAATACTTGTCTATAAGCTAAAATGTTCAGGAAATGAAATTTTTGGTAAGTAGCAAATTTATTGAAAAAAATGGGAAATTTTGGTGAAAAATGTTATAATCTCTTGAAGTGGGTCACAGAAATTTTCCCGGGGAGATTTTTTGCCAGCGGCGCGACAGTGCATTGTTGTGTCGTACGACGCGTCGCACGACGCAAAATGCACGGTCGCGTCACGACGCGACGGAAGTATAAATAGCGCCTTAGCCATCGCGCAGACCCAGAGTTTTTTCAAAAGTTTTCGTTTTAATACACAGATTTCAAGTTTTACAATCTTTTTTTGCCATTTTTCTCATGAAGTTTTCAGGTGTTGTGTTATTGGGAAAAGTTGTTCAGAAAAATGTCTTCTACAAGTTTGTAAAAGATTTTTTGGGGGGCAAATTTTCCGTGACCATGGTCCTTGAATACAAAACTCACATTGTGACATTTGCAATCGTTAAAAGGACAAATCGGTGCATGCCCTTTGACTGGTACATTTTTACCATGTACTTTACATCTTCTACAAAAGAGTCTTCTTGGTATAGATTCCATAAATAAGGGTCGTCTTCACTTGAGTTTAGATAAGGCTTAACTAATAGAAATAGAGACCAGGCAAAAGTTCGTATAACATATAAAGTGAGTTGTTTGAGGATATTACAGGTTTATATTCCTTGTTTAAGATGGGAAGTGTGATCATGGCGAATGTAGTCTTGTTTATACTTCCTCTATGAGTAAAAGGAATTAAAGAAAAGGTAAAAGAAAGACCTGAAAATTAATTTTCTGTTCAATTCTACTGTAAGCATAGAGGAAATAAACGTAGAATGTAGTTTTTAGTTCCTAATCGCCAATCTCTAATCTCCTTTCATGCGTTAGCAACTAATCGCCCATCTCTAATTTCCTTCCATGTGCTAGTAACGTATGATATTTTTTTAGCTACCACGTTTCTTTTCGTTTCAGGCAACATGTGAAACGAAAAGAAACGTGGATCCTTATATAGCTTTTTTGGTGCATCCCTGCGTGGTCGTATGGCGGGAAAATCAGGATTAGTACTAACTACTAACTAATCCTGATTTTCCCGCCATACAACCACACAGGGATGCATCAAAAAAGCTATATAAGGATCCACGTTTCTTTTTGTTTAAAAAAATTTTTTTCGACGATTTTACTTCTTTTTTATAATCAATTGAAGGTGGGTCTCTAAGAATTAGGTCAACAAAAAATATTGACACTGTTTACACTTTGGAAAAAATTCTTTTGAAAACTTTTTTTTGACAGTTTCACTCACTGAAAATTTGCACACCTCAACTTTTAATTCAAAACTTTGGTATTTGATTTCATTTTTTGCACTGTTTTAATGTTTTCCTATCAAATTTTTATTCAACTAGAGGTTATAGTATGTTTTATAAGGGGTATATATTTTTATTAAATGATAAGAATTGGATTTTTTGGAGCTACTACACAATAGGAGGGGGAAAAAATTTTCAAAATTTTTTTCTGGAAATGACCTCTCTAGGGGTGAAACATGCGGGGAATCCGAATTTGACATTTCGAAGCGAAAAAACGCTTCCCTGCTTCAAGGAAGGCCTGTGTATTGAAGCGAAAAATCACTTTTTTTAACTTTTCGCTTCAATACACAGGCCTTCCCTGAATCAGGGAAGCGTTTTTTCACTTCAAAAATGTCAAATTCGGATTTCCCGCATGTTTTTACCACTAGAGGGGTCATTTACAAAAAAAATTTCCATGTGGGTGGCCCCCCTGTTGTGTAGTAGCTCCGATTTTTTCAATGCAGGTTCTATAAAACAAATATTTGTGTTTTAGTGACACACTGGCAAGCTTGGAGTGCTGGTGCTCAGCCAAACGGACAATGTCAATGTTCTTGTGCTCAACCACAATATGAGCCATCAGCGGCTCCATCTCAGTCTAGCTACCAACCGGCGCCCGCTCCTACTTATCAACCTGCACCCTCATACCAACCCAGTTATCAACCGGCACCCGCAACTTCATACCAGCCTAGCTATCAGCCAGCGCCCGCTCCTACTTATCAACCTGCATCTTCATACCAACCTAGTTACCAATCGGCACCCGCAACTTCATATCAGCCTAGCTACCAACCGGCGCCCGCTCCTACTTATCAACCTGCATCTTCATACCAACCTAGTTATCAACCGGCGCCCGCAACTTCATACCAGCCTAGCTACCAACCAGCGCCCGCTCCTACTTATCAACCTGCATCTTCATACCAACCTAGTTACCAATCGGCACCAGCACCCCAACCGTGTACTACTTGTAATAGCCCTCCGAGCCAGCCCGCTTGTAGTATCTGTTCTAGCTATGGTTTATCGAATTTAAGTAAGCATGTTGTATCAATTTATAAGGGAACCATGGAACTTGAGAAATCGCTTTTTTCAAAAAACTGTCACACGTAGTTTTTAGTTATAGTGAAGTGTATTACAAAGTGCACAGCTTTCGGTTTCATGGAACGGAGGTGCGGAGATCTAGCTTGTTTTTATATCAAAAATTAGCTTTATTTGACTTCTTTCATAGAAATTTCGATATTTTCCAGCGATTTTGGTGGCATGGTGAACATTTTCTGATAGTTTTTAGAAAAAGTTGAAATTTTTTGAAAATTTTGATTTTTGGACCTCCCCCCCCATTAGATCAACCGCCAAAATCAAATTTTTCAAAAAGTGACTTCTCAAGTTCCATGGTTCCCTTGTTAGACAAAATGTAAGCTTTAGTTTCTGGAAGAAGCTATGGAGGGAATTCGATTGGAAATGGAAATTGTGTTACAGTAAAAGAAGGTGATAGTATGTGGTCGATTTGCGTCGAGCAACTCGGAATTACATTAGAAGAATGTGAAGCAAAAAATCCGGAAATCACACACCCGACTTTGATTTATGTAATGCTGTTATAGCCAGAGCTGGATCGGCATAGACCCAAAAAACATATTCCAGGATGGATGGCACAAGGTGCTCAATTAGGGGGGACAAGATTCCCACATGTTTTCGACCCTTTTTTGTTTGACGTCAAAAATTTTTGCTGAGAATCCTCATTTTTAGTTTAAAAAACAGCGCAGCAGGCGAAAATTTTTTTGGAAGACGCTTGTTTTCAAGCTGAAAATGTTCAGAAAATTACGATTTTTGTTGAAAAATAGGAAAATTTTGGACGTTTTTGATAGAAAAAATAGCAAATTTTGCACCTTTTTAAATGAAAAAATCATGTCGTATTGGAAAAAATTGGATGAAAAAATGGACAATTATGCCAGTCATTCGAGAATATACTTTTTGGGCCTGTTCCGATCCAGTGAAAAATCGATTGCGCCCATCGAAAAATCTTGAAAACGCCTCCCAGACCATAAAATATAAGATTTTCGTATTTTTTCAGTTATTTTCGGTAGGAATTCCTACTTGAAAATTGGATATTTCATGGTCCGGAAGGCATTTTCAAGGTTTTTCGATGCGCGCAATCGATTTCTCGCAT
>JAQGBS010003235.1:0-11821 GCA_034698545.1 Acrobeloides obliquus
GGCGGATTTATCGATTTTGGAAAAAGGTGCTAATTCAAAACTTGAAAGAATCGATTTTCAGTTTAAATTTTGATGAAAATTGATTTTTGGGCGCATAAATAGATGAGATTTCGACATTTCTGATCAAAAATTTATTTCAGCTCAAATCTTGATGAAAATCGATTTAAAAAAAGTGAAATTTTTGACGAAAAATTGATTGTTTAGCTCAAAATTGGGTGAAAATCGATTTCTTGGCTCAAAAATTTACATTTCAGCTCAAAAATGGATTTTTAATCTCAAATTTATGTGAAAAATCGATTTTTCAGATAAAAATTTGATGAAAAATTGATTTATAAACCTCAAAATTTATTGAAAAATCGATTTTCTGAGCACACTTGACAAATATTAAACATTTTTTACTGTTCAAAAATTTTCAGATACACGATTTTCTCGCCCAAAGACGGCCAGCCTTGTATGGACCACGATCGAGCAACTGGTGAAGGCGTCGGCCCGCAAGAATACACTCTCGTTAAGTTGGAAATCTTGGATCCAAAACCGAAAATTCTCGCAGCTGTGGTGAAACCGGTGTACTTGGTCGCCGCAACTCTACGCCCCGAAACGATGTACGGCCAGACAAACGTTTATCTACACCCTGACATTGTGTATTCTGCGTTTTATGCTGGACCGGAAGAAAATGAGGTGTTTATCGCCACCAAGAGAGCTGCCAGAAATTTGTCTTATCAAAATTTGACCAATGAATTTGGAAAAGTGAATTTTGTTGAAGGCCTGGAGAAAGTGTACGGAAAAGATTTGTTAGGTGCTGCTTTAAAAGCTCCATCGGCGGCGTACGAGAAGGTTTATGCCTTGCCGATGTTAACGATAAAAGATGAAAAGGGCACAGGAGTTGTCACTTCTGTACCATCAGGTGATCTTTTTGACTTATGCGGATGATTCATGATATTTTTCACTGCGCAAATGCAGTGAATAAAGATAATAAATATCTAAGCCTTCACTTTCCTGTTTGCGTCTGTTAGTTAATTATGCAAAACTGTTCCCTTCAGTTTAATTGGTTTAAAACCGATTCCAATTGACAGCTCGGTGAGAGAAGTAAATTGAGTACTACAAAAAGATATGCTACCCAAAAGTTTGAGATAATATACGTATACCCTTCCAGAATTTTATACAAATCGGATTTTTGATGTGATTTTTTTATATATGTTTTTGAATGTCCTGAATATGATAAAGTGAAGGTCTTTGAATACAGGATGATCAATAATTTACTCACGTATTTAAAATTTTTTTAAAAATTGAGTTAAGTCCATTTCAATGGCCCGATAGCTCATTTGATAACCACCGTCATAGAATTTTTTAGACAAAAAATTATTAAAAAATATTTTATTTTTGATTTTTTAGCCCAAAAATACTGAAAATTACATTTTTTGAGTTTCCCCATTTTTTACTCCAGTACTTTTTTTGTTTTTTTTAACAATCGAATTTTTGAAAAATTCTTGTTCATTGAAAGTTATTCTAGTACCTATAGGTTATTGAGTACTCTAAATTGTTGTCGTTAAAAATTGTGTTTGCTCTTTTACCATAAAAAATTTGACAAAAATAATTTTTAGGATGTTAAATATTTAAGCTGTATTTTTTATTTTTTTATAACCTTAAAAATTGAATATCTTTTCTTTTTTAGATGCACCAGATGATTTAGCGGCGTTGAACGACCTGAAGAAGAAAAAACCGCTGCGCGAAAAATACAACATTACGGACGAGATGGTTATGCCCTATGTGCCTATACCGATTATCGACATTCCTGAGTATGGAAATTTGGCTGCTGTGACGATGGTTGAGAAGCTGAAGATAGAGAGTCAAAACGAAAAAGAAAAACTGGAAGAGGCCAAGCGGGAAGTGTACCTGAAAGGGTTCTACGATGGAATTATGTTGGTTGGAGAATATAAGGGACGAAAAACCGCTGATGTCAAGAAGCTCATACAAGAAGATTTAATTAAGAAAAATTTAGCTGTGAAATATGTTGAGCCTGAAAAGAAGATTATTTCCCGTTCTGGAGATGAATGTGTTGTCGCATTGTGCGATCAATGGTATATGTTTTGTTATTCTTTAAAAATCAAAATTTGCCTAAAAATTGAATTTTTGGTTGAAAATTTATTTTTTTGAATCTATAAAAAATTGATATCTTGGCAAAAAATCAATAAAAAATTTCAGGTACTTGAAATATGGCGATGAAAATTGGAAAAATGAAGCTAAGCGTGCTCTTTCTCAGATGAACACTTACAGCGAAGAAGTCCGTCGCAATTTTGAACACACTATCAATTGGCTACATGAATACGCTTGTAGTCGTTCATACGGCTTAGGTAGGAGTAGACTCAGGACCATGGTCAAGCCTGCCTTGCACCTAGGCTAGAGCTGGAAAAACCGAACCGAAACCACATGTTTGAAAAACCGAAAGAAAAAAAATATACCGAAACCGATGGTTAAAAACCAAACGATACGCAGCCCTACGGCCGTGTTAAAAACTCAATCAATCTAACGACCTTTGTCGGATTTTGTAAAAAGCTTTTTTTACCAAAGATGTTTAAAATTTTAAATTTTTTTGAGCTCAAAAGTTGATATTTGAGTAATTTTGTATATTTAGATTTTTTATAGGGACCAAACTCCCGTGGGATCCACAATATTTGATCGAATCGCTATCTGACAGCACAATTTATAACTCTTATTACACTGTGGCTCATTTGTTACAGGCGTCGTTGGATGGAAAAGTTCCCGGTCCACTGGGAATTAAGTAGGTTATTTTTAACACTTTTAAAAACAATTTGGTACTAGTGTGAAACAGGGGACCCATTCATTATTTTTTTTAATATTTCAAAAATATCGGGCTTAGATAAGCAAGAGAGGAAGCATTTTCACGTTTCAGAAGTGCGATTTTAAATTCCTCGCATAAAAATACTTTTATAAGATTCTTTTGAAAAATATTTTAATATCTTGAGTGGGTCCCCTGTCTTACACTAGGACCAACAATTTTTCAGACCCGAACAAATGACAGATGCATGTTGGGACTACATCTTTTTACACTCCGACTACGATTCCACCAAAATGCCGATTGAAAAGCCGAAGCTAGACAAAATGCGCCAAGAATTTGAATATTGGTACCCTGTGGACATGCGAGTTTCTGGCAAAGATCTAGTCCAAAACCATCTGACTTTCTTCCTCTTCAATCATGTTGCTATTTGGAAAGATCAACCGAAGAAATGGCCTAAAAGCATCCGAGCGAATGGTCATTTGTTGTTGAACAACGAGAAGGCGAGATTTTAAGATACTTTTTGTAATTTTAAATTTTTTAGATGAGTAAGTCTACTGGGAATTTTCTGACCTTAGTAGATGCTGTTGAGAAATTTGGAGCTGATGGTATGCGACTTGGATTGGCAGTAAGATTTTTTTAAATATGTAAAAATTGATTTTTGCGCACAAGAAATAATTTTAATTCCTTACATGAAATTAATTTTGTGTACAAATATTGACTCAATTTCAGACCTTGGATCTATTTCGGGGTCAAAAATTTGCAAAAAATCAATTTTTGGTTCCAAAATTGGGTCTAAAAATGTATCAAATTCAGATTTTGGCCAAATTGTTATCAAAAAATCAAAATTTGATCCCAAAATTGGGACAAAATTTTGTTTTAAATTCATACATAGGACCTTTTTTGGGGCCAAAATTTGGCAAAAAAATCAAATTTTGATCCCAAAATTTTGTTTCAAATTATAACATGGGCTCTTTTTGGAGTCAAATTTTATATTTAAAAAGTTGGATCAATTTTTGGGTAAAAAATTATAAATTTAGTCTCAACATTTGTCTCAAATTCAAATCTTAGATCAAATTTAGGGTCAATTTTTGATCAAAATCTAATTTTTTTAATTCAAAATTTAGGATGCCGGTGACGGTGTAGAAGACGCAAATTTTGTGTTTGACATGGCAGATGCAGGAGTTCTTCGCTTGTACAACTTCTTGACGTGGGTCAAAGAAATGGTTGAGCTGAAGAAAGAGGCCAAATTTCGAACCGGCGAGAAATTGTTCATCGATCGTGTTTTTGAAAACCAATTGAATCAATTACTTCGTTTGGCCACCGATCAATACGAACTTACGAATTTTAAAGAGGCTTTGAAATATTGCTTCTTTGAGTACCAAGTATATTGATTTTTATCATTAAAAATTGGATTAAAATATTAAAATTCTTTTTAATTTTTTAGTCAGCCAGAGATTTTTACCGTGAAGTTTGTGGAGGTGAAACAGGAATGCATGAAGAACTGGTCTTCCAATTTATTGAAACTCAAGCGAAAATTTTGTCACCAATTTGTCCACACGTCTGTGAAGAGATTTGGAGTATTATCGGAAAAGTTAGTCATTGCCCTTATATTGATTAAAATTGATTTTTTTGGGTCTCAAAATTAACTCTGGTGAAATTTTACTCAAAATTGAATTGTGTCCAAAATCGATTTTTTATACCAATTTTAATTTTTACAAATTTTCAGGAAGGCTTCATTATCCAGGCTAAATGGCCAGAAATTGGAGAAACGGACGAAATCTTGCTTAAAGAAGGCCAATTTTTGGAGTCTTCTGTACGAGATTTTCGACTACGTTTATTGGCTTTATTGAACCCGAAAAAGAAGACACCTGGTCAAACCATCAATCCACCTACTAAAGGAAACATTTATGTGGCCGAGAAATATCCATCGTGGCAGAACACAGTCCTTGGCGTTTTGAAAGAACTGTATAACGTAATTTTTGTTTTGAAAAATTTTGAGATAAAATTGTCTAAAAAAATTTTTAGCTTGAAATCGGACTAAAAATTGATTTTTGAGATAAAGTTCAATTGGTTCAAAAATCTATTTTTATGCACCTTTTTTTTATGCAATTGACTCATAAATATATGTTTGAGCTCAAAATTGGTCGCAACCTAATTTTTTACTCTAAAATTAAATTTATGCTAAAAAATCAGTATGTTTAGGAGAATAACAACGAATTCCCGGACAACAAAATCATCTCCCAAAAGTTGAATTCCATGGAGAGCCTGAAAAAGCTAGCAAAGAAAACCATGCCGTTTGTCCAAATGATTAAAGAGAGTGTGCGAGAGCAGGGAATTGGCGCCATTGAGCAGACGTGTCCATTTGACCAGCTGAGAGTCTTGAAGGAATGCACCGAATATCTGAAGAACACCCTGTCCATTCAAGAAGTCCAGATTTTGCCGGTTGATGAAGAAAAGTTGGATCCGAGTGTTGTTGAAACGATTACACCAGGGAAGCCGTTTGTGAAATTTGAATAAATTTTCTATTTATGATATCATTGTTGTGTTCGTTATTGTTGTTGAAATAAATTATTTTAATAAATTTGATTTTTTTGTATGTTATTTCATTGAATATCTTATTTTTATGATGTTATTTTATATACGAGTTAAAAGGATAGATCTTGTTGCCGGGAAGTAGCACTTTCTTATCCAAAATTGGCAACTCCCAGCTTGGCGCAGGATGTAGCGAGGGGAGGCAATTGCCCCCTGAGATCGAAAAAAGCAAAATTTTCGTAATGGTTCTCCTTATGTTGCTGCTCAAAATTTTTGAAAAATTATAATGGTCAAATAATTTTAAAGCTTAATTATTAAGTGTATTTAAAAAAAAGATGGCATTCTTTATAGCTCGGCAAAACCAACAAAACGACACCAAATTTATTCAATTTGGTATTGTTTTGGGTTATTGAAAGAAAACCCTGATTCAAGTTTTCGTTTCAATAACCCAAAACAATTTTCAAATTGGATAATTTTGGTGTCGTTTTGTTCGACTTGTCGAGCTATAAAGAATTCCATCTTCTTTTTTAAATACACCTAATAATTAAGTTATTTAAAAAAATTTAAAATTCAGGGTTTTCGTGTCAATATTCAGACACATTCAACCCGTTTCGAGATGCCGTCTCGAAGCCTCAAACTGCGTTTTGAGACTGCTAACGGTCACCCTAAATGACAGTTTTTAGCCATTTTTGATTTAAAAAAACCAATTTTTTACAAAGCCGAATTACAGTATCTTCCCCGTACTTGAAAATTGTTCAACATGTTCGTTTTTTCAAAACTGAACTTTAGTACCACTCCCTTACTCGGGGGTCTGGCTATGCCACTGTATCTAACTCAAAAATATTAAATTTTCGGTGAGTCGTATTTTGTGTTAGATTTAATGTTATAATTTTGTATTTCAATTTGATTTTAAATTTTGGAATCAAATTTTTGGCATTTTCGATTCTCGAAGAAGCAGTTCTCTCAGTATGCCGCCGACCTGTCCGATCTTGCAAGTTAAGCAACATTGGGCCCGGAACGTCTAAGTTCGGTTTCCGAAGCCTTGAGCAAGTGGAATCCACTGGCTCCGGGGCGTTGTGCATACGCAAAAGTACCAGTAATTTGGAAGTAATTCCGTGTGGGCTTCGCACCCCTTATCCCTCCTGAAAATGAATAGGAAGCGAATGAGGCAGGAAAAAAATTCTACACTTAAAACGGGAGTTAGTTCAATTTTGTATAAAAAAGCTCTTTTGTAAATCGGATTGCCCTTAAATGCATTAGTGTAGTTTAGAGATGTTATACTTATTTTTAGAAAAGGGGGCAATAAATCTTTAAAAAAGCAAACTTCAAAAGGGCAATTTTTTAAAATTCACTAGGAGGTAAAGGTTCAAAAGGAGGACAGATGTGTCAAAAGTGGCATTCACCTCCTTTTAGAGGGCGTTATAACATCCCTAATGTAGTTAGGCCCTTTTTTGGTATCTTAAAAATCAAACATTTAGACAATTTTTGGCCACGCAGTACGTGGCAAATAACGCCAGCCCGAATTTTTTTTGTTATTTTCACATACTAGACATCCTTTTTGAAAAATATGACGATTGTTTAACGGAAAATGTTTGAACATAGAAACTTCGGAATTATGTCACAATCAAAAGAAACTCAAAGCATATCAATACAAAAGGAAATTAACTTATCAAATGGGCAGATCTCAGTTTTTCATCAGTTGCTCGCATCTTCATGTGGGTCACTGTTGACTGCTTTATTAAGTAAGTCATAGCTTAGTCATCTCTAGCGAGGAAGAGAGTGGGTTTTTTTAGTCTAATTCCACATTGCTGGAGAGGGCGGGCATGGCCACACTAAAAAAATTCTGATTAACTGCGACTATGGGTCGAAACTTTTGTTAGCTGTTGTAACATCAGAATTTTTAGTGACTCCTATGGACGTGGTAAAGGTCCGACTTCAAACCCAAGTCAAACCTTTGGCCAGAGGGGAGTGTTTTCTATTTTCGAATGGACTTATGGACCATTTATGTGTGAGTTGCCAAGAACCCCATAATATGCTAAAATGTGAATGGTACAACCGACCGGGACATTTTAGTGGAACCTTGGTAGGTACAGGAAATTATGATGTTGTTAAAGCGTAGTTTTAAGGATGCGTTTATAAAAATTTCGAGAACTGAAGGAATTCGATCGTTGTGGAGCGGTCTTTCGCCTACTATGTAGGATTTTGAAAATATAAAAATTGAAACTTGGATACGTTATCCTGGGAAAATATCTAAGTCAAAAGCCCCCGTGCTCCCGGTACTTTTTATGGTACAAAAAATCCATTTTTTCAGTTTGAGTGCAATCCCATCGACGGTGTTCTATTTTACGGTGTATGATAACATGCTATATTATCTAAGGAGGAAATTTTCGGACAGTGTGGCAGCCCCTTTGTTAGCTGGAGCTTCGGCAAGGGCCATCGCCGCTACGTTGGTCTCACCTTTGGAAATGATCCGAACCAAAATGCAGTCTGAGCAGCATACTTTTTCAGGTACGCGAGAAAAAATTGTCACTTTATTATTTTTTAGTCCTAAGAAAATCTATCAAAGACTCTATACGACAAGATGGAATTTTTATATTATGGCGTGGATTAGTGCCAACTTTATTGAGAGATATTCCATTTTCAGGTAATTTATTAATATTTTTAATTTAAAAATTCATTTGTATAACGTAAAAAATGGGTCAAAAAATTTTTGGTCCCATTTTTTACGCTATAAAATCCATTTATTTTTTCTTAGTTTTTTAATTTTTCAGCTTTCTATTGGGCCTGTTATGAAACAACCAAGAAGAAGCTGCTCGTCTCACTTAATAAAGACCGAACCAATTTTAGCATAAGCTTTATGTCCGGTGCATTCTCTGGGAGTATAGCTGCGGCGATGACCACCCCCTTCGATGTGGTGAAAACGCAACGACAGATAACATTGGGCAAGCTGACACTGGGCCCAGGTGCGAGTAGCGAAACGAATGCCCTGAAAAATAAATCGACGCTCTCAGTTATGAAGGATATTTTACAGCAAAATGGCTACCGAGGATTATTTGCGGGTGCGTAATAATATTACATTTGTTTGTGTCACATATTTTATATTTGTTATACAGGGTGGCCCAGAAAAAAAGTGGATTTTCTGAGATTTTAGGTTTGCAGAAAATTGCATTTTCTCTGGTAAAATATAGTCTTTTGATCTAATTCTTTTTTAAACGTAGAAAATCAAATTCTCTACGCTTTAAAAAAAGAATTAGGTCACAAGACAATATTTTACTCGAGAAAATGCAATTTTTCTGCAAACATAAAATCTCAAAAGTCCACTTTTTTCTGGGCCACCCTGTATGTTTGTCAGTGGCGTAGCTAGGAATGAGAGAACCTTTAGTGCTTCCAGTGCCGTAAATAATGGGGGTAAAGGGTGTAATTACCCCCCCCCCTCTCCCCACAGTGTTACCCTTGACAAAAATGCATTTTTAATCATTTTAACCCCAAAATTAATCAAAACAATCATTTTTTGGTTATTTTTAAGCATTTAAAATCAAGATTCTTGAAATATAGATTTTGAGGCCAAACACTGGTTCAAAATAAATTTTTGAACTCGAAATTGTCTTAAAAATCGATTTTTGAAGCTCAAAAATGGCAAAAAATTTATCGCATTGAAATCAAGTTAAAAAAGTTGTTGAGCTAAAAATGGATCTTAATTGATTTTTAAACATAAAAATTGTTTAAAAATCAATTTCAAGCTTAAAAATTGATCCAAAAGTCAATTTTAAGCTGCTTAAAAAATTCAAAATTTATAGCTAAAAAATTGAATTTTTAATCAAAAATTTCAAAAATGTGTCCAATGTTTAACCCATAAAAATTCTCATGTTTAAAATTTTCAGGTCTTACACCAAGAGTTGTCCGAGTGGCGCCATCCTGTGCGATAATGATCGGAACTTATGAATACTTGAAGTTGCTGTTGAGCAAGAATCCATCTCCACAAAATATATCTTAAAATTAGGAATTTGTCATTATTAATTTTTACTGTTGTTAAATTTGCATATGGTCTCATTTTTTTGGCTGTATAATGATTTATGTGTGATCTGATAGTTATTATTTGTTAGTTAATGTGTAAATTGTAAAATTTTTGCTCAATATTGTTAAATTTTTGGAATAAATTTATTTTGTTGGAAATAGTGAAATATGATCAATGAAATGGTGTGAAGATGGCATGTGGAATGCCAAAAAATCGATTTTTAAGTTTAAAGATAGATTTTTAAAGGGGGGTGCATTTTGCGACCATTTGGGAGAAAATTTTTTTCGTAAAAATGACATTATTACTCCTAATTTTATGCGGGAAATCGATTGCGCGCATTCCCGAGCGTGAAAACGCTTCCTTGACCCTGAAAACACAGCTAAATTTTTGCACGCATGTTATTTCAATTAAGGCTATGTTCAAAATGAGTTGTTTATATATTTTGCAACCAGCCCGTGCCGAAAGTTCGCGAAAAAAACAAAGAAAAGAAGAACAATAAATAGAATAAAACATTTCATGTAAAATATTTAAGGGATGCGCGAACGCACTCCCCCAAACGCAAAAATTAAGATGTCGGCCGACTCAACTTGAGCTGCCGCATGGGTTAGCCAAACACAAGGAGTGCAATGTGTGGCCTCACCATGGAGACTCTGCCTTCTTGATCACAGAGATCCCCCATCGAAGTAAGTTTGCAAATTGTTTCAAATATGCTTATGTATCAAAATATTTTTTATTCTTTAATAAGTTCAGAAATGATGTTAGTCTATGTTGTAATTTTCTATTCACTCCGTAAAACATACACTTTTTCAAAATAAAAAAATTCACATTTTTTAAATATTAAAAATTACTAATAAAATTTAAAAAACTAGCAATTTATATGCTCAAAAACATTCTATAAACTAAAAATTGTTATGAAATAAAATAGTGAAAAAAATTAGCATAAGTCTGTCATTGTTGTCGAACTTATTAAAGAGAAATAAGTTTTCAAAAAGAGGTTTTGTCGAAAAGAAGATCATAAACTTACCTGGCTGGGAAGTCTTTGCGATCAAGAAGGCAGAGCTTCTATGGTGAGGCTCAAGCTTGCACTTTCGCTTGGGCTGACCTGTAGTGCTGCCCCGAGTAGGGGTGAGCACACAGCTAAATTTTTGCGTGCGGGGGCAGCGTTCGCGCTCCCCTAACAATTAAAATCTTTATTTGTCGATTATACATAACTTAAGGGCTTGCTTATAAAATACCAAAAAAAGAAAGTCTATGCTCGTAAATTTTTACCCCTAGGGGGTGTGTTTCTATAAAAATTTTAACGTTTTTCTACTTCGGCCTTTGGAGTCACCTTAAGTGCGTCCCCCCAGGCTGTACAGCTCCAAAATATTTTTGACATGAAACAAAAATATTTTTGGTCGTTTTTGAAAAAAATTGGATTCGCGGAAATTAGATTTGTGAAATTAGATACGGAAATAAAAAAGGTGAAATTAGATTCGCGAATCTAATTTCCGTGAAGTGAAATTCGTTCCTAATGCCGAAAATGATGTTAGCCTATGTCTTGATTTCTATAAAGTGTGCAAAATTTTTTTCAAAAATTTGAAATTGTTAATACAATTTAAAAAAATACCATACATAATATGTAAATAATGTGAGAAAAAGTAAAACAATTAGCATTTTAAGATCGCTTTTATCATAAATTCAGCTATTCTGCATCAGACTAGCAAAACAAAGTGGTTTGGTTCGTCCACTCGTTGCTGTGGGTTCTAACTCAACTAGAAGTCATATCCCAAATTCCTCATTTGCAGAATTGCAGATAAGAATTATCCCATCTGTAGACAACCTTATGTTGTATAAAATCAATAAGTGTTTGTATAAAGTTTTTATTTATTAATAAGTTCGAAAATCATGTTAGACAATGAGAAATTTCGGTTTAAAATTTTTGCAAAAAATGAAAAAATTTCCTTTTTTTGTCTAAAATGATTTTAGAACTTACTAAAAACAAAATTTTTACAGTTTACTTAAAAAATAATAATGTTTATCATGTATCTGGTGATTTCTTCAGTGATGTCCTTTATGGGTGCTACAAAATTTGCAATGAGCTAGTCGGTTTATTATTGATTAAAAAATGTCCTCATACATAAATCTAAACATCTTGTTCATCGTAAAAATTATGTTTTTACGATGAACAAGATTTTTTAATTTTTATCAAAAATTAGGTACATGAAGGTAACAGGACAAAGCCATAAAAAAATTTTTATGGTCTACATCATTTTTGAACTTATTAATTAGATAAAACTTTCATCCAACGTCCCATGCCAAAAAGTTTCGAATATTTTCTCTTCAATACACACTCTTATTTCCCTGAATCAGGGTCAAGGAAGTATTTTCAAGCTTCGGGAATGCGCGCAATCGATTCCCCGCCTAGAAATTAGTCTAAAAAGTCAGTTTTTAGAAGAGAAATCTAAAATTTTCATATTTTCGCTTCAATACACACC
>JAQGBS010003236.1:0-11820 GCA_034698545.1 Acrobeloides obliquus
TATGGATAATGGACAATTTTCGTAAAACACATAAGGGTTCATTATGATTTTGGGATCTCAAAAGTTTCCCCTAAAAAGGGGGACCAAGGCAATCTTTTCGATTTTTTGGAATAAATTAAGAAAAAATCACCTTGTGGGACCAATGTGATTTTTTCGCGCACAAGGACCAAGGAGTGCAGCCGCACTCCAAGTACCAAGTCGGAATCAGCCAATTATCAAGAGATTGGAATTCCTGTGTGATTGGGAATTCCAATCATATCATAACCGGTCAAATTAATTGAACTCCTTGGTTGGTTTCCATAATTGGCTCGACTAGTCAAAATTTTCATGAACTTTTCGAATTTGTACAAATTATGGTAACTTTTTCCCGAATGGAAGGGTTCTTAAGGCGTTTTCTATGCCCTATTTTTTCGTTTTGATTCGGCACAAAATTTTAGCTTTAAACAAAACCCTACTTCGGTTTTAGGGAGGATGGAATTTCGGTTTTTCTGCTGGAGGGTCTAATATATACCGATATAAAATACAAATTGGGTACATATGCTGAGTGAAACTAAATATACTTTTTTCATAAATCTTACTCGTAGTAGTAGTTGTTGTTGTCGTAGTTGTGGTAGAAGTTGTAGTAGATGTTGTGGTAGATGTTGTGATAGCTGTTGTGGTAGATGCTGTGATAGCTGTTGTGGTAGGTGTTGTCGTAGGTATTGTGGTAATTGTTGTGGTAGATGTTGAAGTAGGTGTTGAAGTAGAGGTAGACGCTTAAAGATTTATAAGATTACTAGGTGTTAATGGTGGAACATTATCCTACTATTATATGTAATGTTTGGCTGGTGTTTGTTTATATGATGACCTCGGGAGGGTTAGATTGAAACTCAATATGTCAATATAAAAGTTGTAAGGGGTTGTGATAGAAGATGATCGAAGCCACCTTTATGCGGATACTCCTCAAAAAATTTACCAATTTTTAAAAATTTTTTACGTCAATAGTAACTTCGAGTACTATGGGGTATTTTGTGCAAAAAAGCAAAATATGAAAGAATAAAAGTTTTTTAAGCGGTCAAAAAATTATAATAAAAAATTAAAATAAATATCGCCAGCACCATTAATATAGCTTACAAGGGACATTTTTGATATGTTTCTTTGATTTTTTTCCGATCTTACTAGGAAGTTGTTAGGCTTGGTCTACATATTTAAAAAATGTTGTTGGTTTCTCCGCGTTTTGCCTCTATAAGGAGATAATGCAACGAAAACTTTTGTCATTTATATCTTGATCATTTGTAAACACGTTTGAATATGTGATCATAGTTGGGTGCAAGTCTCTCAGCTATGTTTCAAATTGACCAATGTTCGATTCCCATTTGAATCGATTTGTTTTTGCATTTTGACATTTTCTATTCAAAACAATGAAAATAACAAATTAATTTTTTAAACAAATATTTTTAACAAATTTTATCCAATGATTCAGATACGACTTTTTCATATTTCAGGCTAAAATTTTTTACCAAAAAATCTATTAAAAATTAACCTCGCTTAACCGATCAGTCATTTCATCCAATGAGGCCGAATTTCGCTTTGAAGGTGAGGCTTCTAAAGATGATTCAAAAGATCTTTTCATTTTTGAAAACTAAAAATTACATATAATTTAAGTTTGAAAAAAGCAAAAAAATAATTAAAATTAAAAACAAACGTAATTTTTGTGCATGCAAAAACAAATCGATTCAAACGGATCGAACCTTGGTCCATTTGAAACATATCGAGAGACTTGCCACCCAACTATGATCACATATTTTTAAACGTGTTTACAAATGATCAAGATATAAATGACAAAAGTTTTCGTTGCATTATCTCCTTATGGAGGCAAAACGCGGACAAACCAACAACATTTTTTAAATATGTAGACCAAGACTAACAACTTCCTAGTAAGATCGGAAAAAAATCGAAGAAACATATCAAAAATGTCCCTTGTTAGTTACTCAAAACGTTTTGGAATAGATCCCAAACAATTCACCATGATCGAAAACGGTCAAATATGTCAAAAACGGTACTAGAGCTTTTGACGACGAGCATTTGGCAACGTTATTATAAAAATTGTATATTTTGATGTTTTAACTATAAACTACAAAAGCATTTTGATGTTTTTGTAGTTTTAAAGCTAATTTAATTCGTTGCCAAAAGCTCGAAGTACCGAAAAAATTGCGTTGCCAAGAGCTTGTTGCCAAAAGCTCAGTACCTCAAAAACAATAATTTTATCACGTTTTTTGACTTGTCTCCAATTTTGGCCAACTTTACTGAGCCGTGCGATTATTTTAGAGCATTTGTAAAGTTTGATTTAAGTTTTTTTCTGTTACTGTATGTAATATATATAAATTACGCGCTTTCGTTGTTTTCTTCACTGTGATTGATTGCTCCATAACCGGCGTACGCAAACATGCATCAATCAAAGTCATCATTGATAGATTAAAATATATAGACAACAAAATATGCATTATTCACAATAGCAAAGGGTAAGAGATGCTGGGTATTACTAAAAAAAATTAAACTCTGTTTTCTGTTAAGAGGCAATATCTTGATCCCTTAGCTAAAAAAAATATTAAATTTCTTTGTTGTCAAGCTTTCTGTCAAACTTATCAAGAACTTACGGGAACCGCAAATTCTGACACACTCAGAATTTTATGAGACCTATCTCAACAAATCGGGAAAAAATAGTATATTAAGATTTCATACATCAATTTTCTTATCACAAGATATCAAGGTGAAACGTTGCAACAAAATTCATTATAATCTTGTGAAAAAGAATTCAACCCATGTGGGATTCAAACCTGGCTTGTCCTCGCAATAGTCAACGTCTCTACCGATTGAGGGCACTAGGAACGAATCTAATTTACCAATTTACAAAGAATCTTATTTACGAATTTACGAGTTTAATGTACGGAATCTAATTTACAAGAATCTTATTTACGGAATATAATTTACAAATCGCCATAACTCGGTCAAGTTAGCTCGGAGCGGCTCAAATCGCTCGGAAACGTGTTTTTTGACCGCGAAAGTCCCCTAGAACTCACAATCAGCAAAATTTAACGTTTCTGATATAACTTTTCAAATTCGTAAAATAGATCCGTAAATTAGTTTCTTGTAAATAAGATTCCGTAAACTAGTTTCGTGTAAATTAGGATCGGAACCTAATTTACAGTAAAGTAAATTCGTTCCTAGTGCCCGATTGAGCCACAGAAGCTAAATGTTTATATAGTATAAATTTTGGCCATTAAATGCATTTTTATTTAAATCGAAGTTTTAAATATTTTTTATAACAAATAATATTTTTAAACAATTTTGATTAATTTGCCTTTTTAAAAATATTATTTATTATAAAAAATATTTAAAATTTCGATTTAAACAAAAATGCATTTAATCATGACCTGTAGTATTTAATCATTTAGCCTACGTGGTGCAATTGATAGCGTCGTTGACTTTTGCATGAGACAAGCCAGGTTTGAATCCCACATGGGTTGAATACTTTTTCACAAAATTATAATGAATTTTGTGCAACTTTTTACCTCGATATCTCGTGAGAGGAAGATTGATGTATGAAATCATATATATATTCTTAATATACTATTTTTTCCGATTTTTTGAGATAGGTCCCATAAAATTCTGAGTGTGTCAGAACTTGCTGTTCCCTTGTTAGTGAAAAGACCTTTTCCTTCAAAGAATTTAAAATTGTAATTCGATCAATTTTAAATAAACAATTACTTTTTTACTTCCTGATTGAATCGGAAAAATTGTAAGCAGGAAAAAATCTTTGACGAAAAGGAATATATTCAGAACGAGTTTAAATCACTCTTTCTTAATTGAGAAATAAAAAACGGAGAAATCAATCTCGCTTTTACAGTCCTGGCTCCCGATTTTTAACGGAATTTTGGATAAGTTTTCACTTATCAATGACCGCGGAACGTTTTCAGAAAAATTCGAGAGCGGATTTGTCCAATTTTTATGACTTGATTAAGAAAGGATTGATTTAAACTCGTTCTGACATAGGGACCTAAAATAACTAATCAAACTATTATTTGCTTGATCTTTAATTCAAAAAATTTTCAAAAGATACCCTAGATAATTTTTTTAGGCCAAAATTTCTATTTGGCCGATATATTCCAATAAAGAAAACATTTCTAGCATAGTTTCGCAAGAATCCGAGAAAAAATTTTGGAGCTGGTGTACCTGAGGTACCCCACTTAACGTGCTCAAAATTTCTTCAAATAATTTTTTTTAAAATTTTTTCAAAAATGACCCTACTACCCCTAATTTTAAGCGAAAAATCGATTGCGCGCATTCCCGAAGCTTGAAAATGCTTCCTTGACCCTGATTCAGGGAAATAAGGGTGTGCATTGAAGCGAAAATATGAAAATTTAGATTTCTCTTCTAAAAATTGACTTATTTCCCTGAATCAGGTCCAAGTGACAATACAAAAAAAGTGACAAGAGACAATACAAGTGGTTTTGTCACCATTGTCACCTCAAAATGAGACAACGGTTGTCACTTTGTCACCTTGTCACTCTAAAAAGTGATAAGGTGACAACGTTGTCACTTTTTTACAGAACACTAGAAATTTGTTTTTCGTTCAATTATAAGCAATTTTTGATCATTTATAACACGTATTTTTTCGGTGACAACATTTTCAACCTTGTCACCATGGTGACAAGTTGTCACCACTAGTGATAAATCGTCACTATATATATATGGATATGTATGGATTCAGAATTTGGATTCAAAATCCGGATTCTGAATCGGATTCTGTTGACAACTTTGTCACCATGGTGAAAAGTTGTCACCAGTGGTGACAGAATCCGATTCAGAATCCAGATTCAGAATCGGATTCAGAATGGTGACATCTTGTCACCATGGTGACAAGGTTGACATTGTTGTCACCAAAAAAATACGTGTTATAAATGATCAAAAATTGCTTATAATTAAATGAAAAACAAATTTCTAGTGTTATGTAATAAAGTGACAACTTTGTCACATTGTCTTTATCAACGTTGTCACATCTATTATTTCTCAGAAAAGTGACAAAGTGACAACTGTTGTCACTTCATTGAATTTTCATTATTTAAGTGGTAAATAACCATTATCATGCTCGAAAAATATTATTTTTGTCGTTTTTCTTAAGGTGACAAGGATTGTCATTGTCTTGTCACTTGGACATCCCTAGTAAGCAGGTGCATAGGCAGTATTGTTTCCAAAAAATTATTTTCGTCAATTTAGCCCGACAAAATCTTAGTCTACCTTTTTGATCACAATCGCAGTCGTGGGAGTATATGCAAAATTAGGTTGTGACCTAGGTAACAAATAGTTCATTCCTTGAAATTCAATGAAAGTGAATGGAGATGGAGGTATAATGTATATGCACTTTTAATGATAAATGCTATGCAATAGATTGAATCAGGTTAGATGATATTGAAACCATTGATTAGAAAATTAAAACTACTTTTAAATAAATTTCCTGATTCAATACAAAGTTGTTTATTGAAATGGTTGGTTTGAAAAGATGTTTGACTAATCGTTTCAATATCATTGAACTTGATCTAACCAAATAACAAGATGGTTGAAATTTATTTTTTCAAAAATATAAAATAATTTTAATTTTAACATTTTTTTGTTTGGTCAACCTTGTTGACTCTACTGTATATCGGTATTCTTACAACTGATTACAAACTAGATAAATGTTATTATTACTATTCAATGTATAGGTAACTCCATTAATAACAGCTGTATAAAATCCAGACATTGGATTAGCCGTGCAGAAAGTCAAGTCAGCAGTACTGCACAAAGTAGTATCCACATTGCAAGTTACTGGAATGTCTATATTTGAATTTGAACATATTCGCGGACTTCCAGCAATCATATTGCCGATTGCGTCCTAAATTCAGAGTTCATTTTTATATTTTTTAAACTCGCTTAATTCATGAAAATCCTCTCCTTTAAAGCAGGAATCGGAGTCTAGTCCCAAATTCTGATTATCAAGTCCCGAGCTGACAAAATAGAACCAAAATTTTTTTCAAAAAAATGCGAATAGCTTGAAAGTACGCGCTAAGTTTATGAAATCTAAGATATTTTAATTGAAAATGTACAAATTAATGTTGGGACTATTTAGTCCCAAAAAATGTAAGTTGGGACAAATAGTCCCAACTAATACCAAAATGATAAAATTGTGCACTAGGAGGTTTTCGGGCACGACAAATCGATTGGCGCTATCGAGAAAATCTGAAAAAATTTTCTTGACCCCCTATGGGGGTCAGTAGTCAAATTAATGAAAACTGATTTTAAGAGACACTTTCTTGAGTGTTCAAAAGTTGCCTTAAACAGTTCGAGCGCTCTCCAAGTTGAATTTATAAAGTGAGATTAATACATGGAAAAATTTTTAAAAGTCATTTTGATTCAAAATTCGAGGAACCAAACATTCAAAACCTTGTCCGAGGCTCTATACCATCAATTTTACGTGTATTTTTTGAATTTTCTAACCTCTCTAAAACACCTAAGATAATTTTTTTTTTCGACCAAAATTTCTATTTGGCAATGTATTTCAATATGAAGAACATTTCTAGCGTAGTTTCAAAAAAAATCTGTGAAAATTTTTTTCGATCTCATTTCTACTTGTAAAAATGGCTCAAAATCGAAGCTTCTCGGATTTTTTCGAAAATACGTTAGAAATGTTATCCATATTGACATCTGCCAAAAAATTTTGGCCGAAAAAAATTATCTTGGGTATTTTAGATAGGTTAGAAAATTCAAAAAATACACTTAAAATCGATGATATTGAGTTTTGGACAAGGTTTTGAATTTTTTGCTCCTCGGATTTTGAATCAAAATGGCTTTTAAAAACTTTTCCATGCTTAATCCCATACATGCATAAGGTTTTAGAGTGGTTGCTCCGATGCGCTATGATTCTGGTCCCCGCATCATGACGCTGAGCATGCATGGACACTAAAGTGTGAGTTCGTTTGAAAAAATCAAGAAATTTTTTTCATTTATATTTTTTCATTTTTAGGTCATTTTAGGCCTAAAAACTGACATCTATAAATCTCATTTTCTCAAAAAAGAAAAAAGATTTTCAAAAAAACTCAAAAACGTCTAACCCAAATTCGTTCCAGATAAGAAAAACATATTTTTTAAATTGTTAGGCTTTTTATAGAGATTTTAGGCCAAAAATACCTTGAAAATTGTCAAAATTCTGTATTTTCAATTTTTCTAGGTAAAAATTGAAATTTTTTATATTTCTTTGAATAAGCACATTTTGCAAAAAACCGCATGAGAAAATTTTTTTCTATCAAAAGATAATGAATTTTTAAACCTTGCTAATTCGCTGAAACACCCTTTAGAGGGTTTATTTAAGATACTCACTCCTATATATACGCAATCATTGCCGCTAGCTGGTCCTGGTGTACATATTAATGTAAAAGAGTATCCACACGCTGGAGCATAATTATTATAATTAAAACCATTGCCGCCACTGGTAGGAAAGTATACAGTAAGAAGAGGAGGACAATAACATTTTCCTGAAGTGGATTTTAATTAAAACATGGTAAAAGGCTGAAAGAACCACTAGTAAGGGTGTACACCAGTGTTTAAACTGTTGTAACAACAGTTTATTCTGTTGTGTTGTACAACAGTTTGAAACTGTTGTGTTATACAACAGATTGAAACTGTTGTAAACTGTTTTCGGCTATGGGGAACACGATGGCGATATTATTTTTTAACAAAATTTTTTGTAAAAATTAAAAATTAGGGGGTTACTCCCTAAAAATTCAAATTTTTTTAACAAGTGATCCTTTAGGGGTAATTTTATGCGAAAAATCGATTGCGCGCATCGAAAAATTCTGAAAATTTTTTCTGGAGGTCAAAAATTGGAAAAAATTGCGTCAAAATTAGGGGTTATAAGTTTTAACCTCAACACCCTGGAAAATTTTTTCAAAATTTTTTGATGCACGCAATCGATTCCTCGCATAAACTTATCCTAAAAATGATTTTGTTGCAGTTAAAACTTATAACCCCTAATTTTGACGCAATTTTTTCCATTTTTTGATCCCCGAAAAAAATTTTCAGAATTTTTCGATGCGCGCAATCGATTTCTCGCATAAAATTACTCCTAAAGGGTTACTTGTTAAAAAATTTTCTACCCGGCCGTAAGTTGGACTCCCCCTTTAAATTTTTGTAAAAATTAAACAATTTTTTTTTTACAAAAATTTTTGTTGAAAAATAATATTGCCATCATGTTTCCTATAGCCGAAAACCCCTGAGTACAAAATATTAGTGGGTTTGGCGACATTTTGGAATTTTTATTTTTACGGGGTAACCCCTTAATTTTTAATTTTTACAAAAATTTATCTTTGTAAAAAATAATATCGCCATCGTGTTCCCCATAGCCAAAAACAGTTTACAACAGTTTGAAACTGTTGTAATTACAATACAACAGTTTCAAACAACAGTTTCAAACTGTTGTACAACACAACAATTTACAACAGTTTTGCGCCTTAAAACTGTTGTTCAACAACACAACAGTTTACAACACAACAGTTTAAACACTGATGTACACACATGCTAGCTTCAGCATCAGAGTCAGCGTCATGATGCAGCATCAAGCTGGTGTGTCGTGATTGCTGCACCTGACGATGAGCCAAAAACTGAAAAGTTCATACACATTTTTTCCTGTAAGAATTTCGAAAATTTTTTTTGCAGATCTCTCCCCCTAAATGGGATTAGGGGGATTTGCAACTGTTTGACACTGACGGTAAGCAGTGGCGTAGGCAGGATTTTTTCCATAAAATTGTTTTTGTCAATTTGCCCAGAAAAATCTTAGTCTACCTCTTTGATCACAAATCGCAGTCGTGGGAGTATTCGCAAAATTAGGTGTTGGCCTAGGTAACGTATAGTTCATTCCTTGAAATTCAATGAAAGTGAATGGAGATGGAGGTATACAAAATACATTAACTAAAAATTTT
Organism: Acrobeloides obliquus; assembly: GCA_034698545.1. NCBI lineage: Eukaryota > Metazoa > Nematoda > Chromadorea > Rhabditida > Cephalobidae > Acrobeloides > Acrobeloides obliquus. The sequence continues at coordinate 8,991 of JAQGBS010003236.1, forward strand.
ATAATCAAAATCTGTTATATATATAATGTGTTTTCTCAAACTTTCATGCAGCTAACTAAGACGGTAAAGTCTACCCGAAAACTTGACGAATATCTGAAAGATATTTATATTGGCGAAAAATAATGGTTTTGCCGGAAAAAATCTTTTTTGATTTTTTGCTAATATCACGAAAGTCGATATTTGCTTACATGTAAGGGGTCCTTTAGCACATATTTCGGTTGTTGTTGGATTTTCAGTTTGAGCATCCTAAATAAATACATCTTATCAATCAAAGACAAAAACAAGGAACACTTTTAAATTGCTCTACTCCAAACTTTTTTAACCGGTCTAAAAATGTTCCACATACCCTTCTATTTGTATAAAATAGAAGAAATTTGTTCCAATGCGGCCATCTCTAGGAACCCCAAATAGCTATTGTAATGGATTTTTGTTATTAATTTTCATAGGAAAGTACATTTTTTAAGCATCGTATTTTTTCTACACTCAAAATAATTTGTTTTAGACTAATATTTTTTCACTAAAATTTTTTACACCTGTTTATCGCTGCAAATAATGTTTCTAGACATTTTAAACGGCCATAAATTTTCAAGCTAAATTTACTGCTTTCTAAATTTTCCTAAGTAGATCATCTATACTATAAATTTACTAGCCATTTTTACTAATCTCTAAATTTTCTAGGACAATTTACTATACTCAAAATTTTTATATTAGGAAAAATCACTATGCCCTAAAATATATGAGAAGTTCCTTATAATTTGTTAAATTAAGCTATAGCGAATATTTCTAGGAAATTTCTAAAAAATTTTTCTAGCTAAATATCAACATTTTAAATTAGGATACATCTTTGAGACCCCAATTTTTCGAAAAAGTCTGGATATTGATACGAAAACATGAGTTTCGCTCAAAAAGACCGATTGGATCGTATTCAGCATATACTCTTACCCACTACTGGAAAAAAGTTCATCAAAAACGAGCGAAAAATGCCGATTTTCGATATATTTTTTGAACGGCAACAACTTATGTTACAGCCCAATATCATATACACTTCCTTTCAAACCTATGTAGATTTTAATTTTAAGTCCAATTTAAAAAAGTCGTGTTGTAGATTGTCAAGGAGACCCTCCTCCATAACAATAAGGATGAGTTTTTTTGTAAATCTTCGTTTTAAGAAAGATATGAAATTTTTACTTTTTTTGTAAAAAGGACCGATTTTCGGCGCGATGACTTTTTTCACATTTTTGGTTTTTCACGCTTACTTTTTTCACGCTACTTTTTTCACATTTTTTCATGCAATTTTTTTAAAAGTAATAGTTTATATTGTGCGGAAAAGTGAAAAAAGTAACTTGAAGAAAGTAACGTGAAAAAAGTAAGCGTGAAAATAAACGTGAAAAAAGTAATAGTGCTCGATTTTCTGCCAAGGGTAATCATGCTTCAAAACTTATCTAGTTTTTCTAGTTTACATTTTTTATTCGTTTTCGTGTTTAAAACATAGAGAAACCATCAGAGAATAATCGTAAGAATCGGTTTAAATTTAAACGCTCTCTATAATTTTCTATGATTTTTTAAATTTTGAAAAACACTTCATTTTCGACTCGATCTTTCAATTTCAAATTTAGGAGTGTTTTTCCGATATTTCGCACAAACTTTTCTCCGCTTTTTTATGAGTTGAAGCATACGTAGTCGAGTAATGTACATTACTAGACTCGATCGTTCGACTTCAGTCGAGTACTCTTATACTACTCGACATGTGAGTACTCGAATCAACACTGAGTCAAACGCATTGTACTTAAGTCTAGTTAAGGTAAATTATCAGATAAACTAATACGCGAATGAAATCCAACAAACTTATATGGTGCCCCAGGATTTCGCCGAAAAAAAATTTTGCCAAAACCTTCATTTCGCCGAAATGGATTTCACCGAAATGTGTTTCGCTTAACAAGTTTTTCACCAAAATGTATATTTTTTTACCGAAACTTCATTTTGCCGAAAATATTTGTTGAATATGGCCAAGGCTAAGGCCGAGCATAAGGTCAAGGCTAAGGTCAGAGCTAAGGCCAAGGCTAAAGTCAAGGCCAAGGATAAAGTCAAGACTAAGCTTTATGCCTTAGGCCCTTAGGTCTTAGGCCCTTAGGCTTAGGCTTTAAGGCTTAGAGTTTATGCTTTAGGGCTTATGCCTTAGGGTTTATGCCCTAGGGTTTATGTACTTAGGGTTTATGCTTTAGGGTTTATCTACACGAATATATAGGTCTTTTTAGAAAATCGCAAGATCAACTGCGACCCTTATCTTGTAAGACCAACGCCAAGGGAAAAATTTCGGCGAAATGAAGGTTATTTTAGGCAAAATACATTTCGGTGAAATACATTTCGGCGAAATCCATTTCGACGAAATTTATGTTCGGCGAAATGAAGGTTTCGGCAAAAAAATTTTCGGCAAAATCCTAGGGAACCAACTTATATATTGTGTCTCGAGCTCTAAGATTAAATCGTTAAACGATAATCGAGGTGCCCACAACAGCTTGAGAATTTATGACATAATGAAATGTCTAGAAACATTATTTGTAGCAATAAAAAACTCTAATGTAAAAATTTTTAGTGAAAAAAGTATTAGTGTGAGAAAAAATATTTTTAGTGTAGAAAAAAATATTTGCGTTTTCTTAAAATGATCACTTAAAAATAATGCCGAAAATCAGACAATACCATAAAAAATAAAAGCTTATTATTTATTCCTCATCCTCTAGTACCATTTATTTTCATATTAAAATAATATTCATAAACCTTACTCCTATATATACGCATGCAGTGCCGGTGAAAAATCCGGGTGGACAAGTTA
>JAQGBS010003237.1:0-11820 GCA_034698545.1 Acrobeloides obliquus
GTGTGAATTGTGACGGTGTGAATTTCATGCGGTGTGAATTGTGGCGGTGTGAATTGTTGTGGTGTGAATTGTGACGATGTGAATTGTGGCGGCGTGAATTGTTGCCGCAAGAATTGCCTGCGGTGTGAATTGTGACTGTGATAATTGTATGGTTGTGTGAATTGTATATTGGTGTGAATTTTCTTAATGTGTGAAATGTCTAATTGTGTGAATTGTCACTATGTGAAATGTATAATTGTGTGAATTGTATAAGTGTGTAAATTGCGCAAGTGGGAATTGTAAATTCGCCAACATTTCACAACTTGTGGTCATTTTATGTCATGAGCAAGCTTATACATGTGTAACCGGTCGTTTGATGTTTCGAAACTTGGCATTTCGAAACCTTTTTTTATGTTTTTGAAGATTACTAAAGCTCTGTATTTTCATAGAAAAATTAAATTTCTAACATTTTGTTAAGGTGAAGAAAATCGGCTTTGAAAACTTCAAAGCAATTTTTGACAATGTTAGGATCAACGGATTTCGGAAATTCTTATCAACACTTATTCAGCCATCGTTCAGCTACAATTTAAAAAAGACCGCATAGAAATTCGTTAGAGGGGGTGCGAGAACGACTAAAAACATTGATGTTGCATACCAAAATGAACGCTCTGTAAGTTGTTGTCGCCCAAAAAATATATTGAAAATTTCGCAAAAATTCGACGCAACGCACAAAAGCCGGGAAATTATTGATCAACAAACAACCGTACAACCCTGTGGTAATTTATTACCACTTTTGGCCATGTATGATCTTAAGCCTAAAATAAGTTCAATATTGAGCACTTTTTTGTATTTATATAAAATATTCTGTCATACCTCCTAGTTTGTTTAATAACGAAAGTCAAAAACTGTTTAATGCGGATGTAGTTTTGTGTGCAAACATTGGTTAAACACCGACTCAAGGGAAAGGCTGAAAGTGTTAACTACTATGTTTGTTGAACTTGAACTTTTTCACACATTATTTTACTGAAATTGTTAATCCATCACGCTTGCTAAAAATATATGAAATAAACTACAGAGTAGTTTATTTCATATATGGGCACAACGATCGACGCGAAAAAAACTTCATGTCGAAAAAGGGTCCGCGAATGGCGTAATTGCGATTTTTTCAACTTTAGTAAGGTTTATTTAATTTTCGACAAATTTTGGGCACTTTGGACCCTGGAAAAATCGAGGATCAAAAGTACCCAAAATTTGTTTCTATTGAAACAGTAAAAATTTCTATGTAACCTGTGTATAAAGTAGATATTTTCCGTTGTTGTATAAGCTCATTATTTTTAAATTGTTACAAACACTGAAATGTTTGAAGTACATTGATCATCTCACTCAAATATGTTTCGATGGACGACAATTAAAAATTTGCACGCTGTTATTATACAATTGATTGATAAAAATTTTATTATCACTCCTATAATTTGCTAGTGTGTATATGTCTTGAAGAAATTGATTAAAAAATGAAAAAATTCTTTTTACTTATTTTTGTTGGTTGTATTCCTTTAATATACTCATTACAATGTTATGAAACGACTACCGATACGGATGAAAATACTGTTGGTTTGTCTTAAACTTATTATTATTTTCTTGTTACTAAACCCTTCTCGCCCGCGATCCATGTCTCCCTTCATTCCTCCTCTCCCTCTCCTTGAGGATGGAGGGAGGGGGAGACTTCTGCGACCTTACATATGCGCATCCAACTTTTGAGCAGTCTATTTTTACGTCTCGACATTTGTCTCTATAATTGCGCAGCGATATTTGCGCCCCTACATTTGCGCACCCGACTTGTACGCCCTTTTTAAAATTGTCGACCTTTTTTGAAAGATATTTTACAAGTCAGGTGCGCAAATGTCGGGGCGCAATTATTAGCGCGCATATGTTGGAGTGCAATTATTAGCGCGCATATGTTGGGGGTGCAAATATCGTTGAGCAAATGTCGGGGCGCATATATCACAAATGTGAAAGTGCAAATTTCAGGTGCGCATATGTGAGAGCGCAAAAGTCCACCACCTCTCCCTGCCTTCCTCTTTCCTGCCACCTTCTCAGAATCCCCCTTTTCTTGCCTCCCTTAATCCCTGCCTTCCCCCTATCCCTGCCCAGTGGCGTAGGCAAAAGGGTTAACTAGGGGGGGGGGGGGGGGTACTTCCTCCAAAAGGCAAGGGCGTACGCAGGGGATCGAAGTATCGCCATGCAATCCATCGATCCCCTACATACGCCCTTGCCCACTAGGGGAGGGGCACTTGCCCCCTTGCCTATGCCACTGTCCCTATTTTCCTCCCGTCTGCCACCTTACCAATATCCCTCTCTTTTTGCCTCCCTTTATTAAGCTTTTTAACTAACGTATCATTTATTTTCTAAATGTCAAATTTCGAAACATCAAACGACCAAAATATTCTGACATACCTAGCCAGGACTGGGCCGGCCCCAGCTGCGAGCCGGCTCTTAAAAAGCCTACTCTTTATCCCTGTCTCTCGCATCTAACAAGCCAATTTTTATTCCTTGTTTAGATGAAGTAGGCGAGCTCACTACTTGTGACCCTGGTATCAAATACTGTGTGAAAGTTGTTGGTGGCCAAACCAGGAGGACTTGTGATTGGGGCGCTTGTATAACCCTAAATTACAATGAATCCTGTGGGAAACTCCAATACGATGATGATACCCCGGCAACTTTTTGCTGTTGCAACACGGATGGTTGCAATTTTGCATCTTCTTTATATGGATCTAGTATAATTATTTTACTATGTGTTCTTCATACAATCTTATATATTTATAGATTATGATTTTTTCAAATAAATATACTCCGTTTTCCGCCGAAGGTTAACAAAATGGGTACTCCATAGTGCAGTTGTTAAGGAAGCCGATTGTCCGATCTGGCAAGATAAGCAACGCTGGGCCCGCAGGTTCGATTCTCGCTAGGGTAAAACTTTTGATTTTCAAAAAAAATCTTTGAAATAAATGAAAATTTGTGGATCATTTTTTTCAAAATTTTTTTTGAAAATCAAAAGTTTTATCCACCGGAGATCGAACCTGCGGGCCCAACCTTGCTTAACTTGCTAGATTGGACGGCCGGCCTCCTTATCCACTGCACTATGGAACACCCAATTTTTTAACTTTTAGTGGGAAGCGGAGCATATAAAGCGTATTAAGCAATATAAATAAAGGAAAATCCATACTATCGGGGAACTCATGCTTGAACACCCTGTATTTTTTTATTTCGTATAAAAACTTAATTAACATACATTTGGCAAAGAGTTTCAGCTCTTTTCAAATTGCTTCTTTTTCATAAAGAATGTTTACACTCCGATTTTGAATTGTCGCCAATTTGTCAGACAAAATTTTCTCTCTCATACAAATTTCTCTACCACGCTCGGATTTTCGGAACAATAGGGCCACCCACATGAAAAAAATTTTGAAAATTTTTGTTTGAAAATGACACCTCTACGTTAAAAACATGCGGGAAATTTGAATTTGAGTTTACGAAGCGAAAAAATGCCTCTCTGATTCAGGGAAGGCCTGTGATTAAAGAATGTTTACACTCCTTTAGCAAAAATGCGATTTTTAATGAGATTTTTCGACTCTTTGCTTCAATAAAATGTCTTCTGTGTTTTTCGATTCGAAAATGTCAAATTCGAATTGCCCGCATGTTTTTTATCCCTAGAGGGGTCATTTTAATAAAAAAATTCGAAAAATTTTTCATGTGGCTGCCCATCCCCTTATTATGTAGTAGCTCCGGATTTTCATGAAAGAGATTTTTCTTTCTATTGAGTTGGTCGAAATGTTCTGCGACTTTTTACATGGTTTTTGGATCGGAAAATTTTTCAAAAAGGGACCCAATAGGGATAAATTTGTACGGGGAATTGATTGCGCGCATTCCCGAAGCATAGCAACGCGATTGCGTGCATTTTCCGAAGCATGATATTTATAGTATTAGTTTTTAATAGGATATTAGTTTATTTTATAATAACAGCATTTTTTAACCTGCTAGTGCAGTAGTTGTGGTAGTTTGCGGTGCTGCAGCAGTGGATGGCCCTGCTGTAGTTGGCGGTGCGACAGTTGATGTCGTAGTTGTAGTTATTGTAGAGCAGGCACTACAAAGTCCACAAGTTTTGGAACATAAACTGCACTTATATGATAGATCAAAATATGGATTTTGACAAAACCCATTTTTGTTATAAGCTGCGCACCTAAACTTCATTTTTATTTTTTTTCATCACTACTTATTTTACCTAGTGCTTATATCATTGCATACAATGGTGCTAGAAACGGTTGTTGTTGGTGGTGTAGATGGCCCTGCTGTGGTTGGAACTGCTGATGCTGTCGATAGCGGTGCCGTGGTTGGCACTGCAGCTTGAGTCGATGGCCCTGCTGTAGTTGGCTGCACTGCAGCAGTTGATGGCCCTTCCGTGGTTGGCTTTGCTGCAGCAGTCGATGTCACTGCCGTGCTTGGTGGTGCGACAGTTGATGTCGTACTTGTAGTTGTTGTAGTGCAGGCATTACAAAGTCCACAAGTTTTCGAACATAAACTGCACTTATATGATAGAGTAAAAGATGGATTTTGGCAAAGCCCATTTTTGGCATAAGTTGCACACCTAAATATCATTTTTATTTATTTTTCATCATTACTTATTTTACCTAGTGCTTATGTCACTGCATTCTGTTGTCGTTGGTAGTATAGATGGAGTTGATGGCGCTGCCGTGATTGGAACTGTTGATGGAGTCGATGGCGCTACCGTGGTTGGAGCTGCTGATGGAGTCGATGGCCCTGCCGTGGTTGGCACTGCAGTCGATGGTCCTGCCGTGGTTGGGACTGTAGATGGTGTCGATGGCGCTGTTGTGCTTGGTAGTGCGACAGTTGTTGTCGTACTTGTAGTTGTTGGAAAGCATTCATTACAAAGTCCACAAGTTTTGGGACAATAACTGCAAATATATGATAGATTAAACGATGGATTTTGGCAAAACCCATTTTTCGCATAAGTTGCGCACCTAAAACCATTTTTATTATTTTTCATCATTACTTAATTCACCTAGTGCTATTGTCACTGCATCCTGTTGTCGTTGGTAGTGCAGATGGAGTTGATGGCGCTGCCGTGGTTGGCGCTGCAGATGGTGTCGATGCCGTGGTTGGCGCTGCAGATGGAGTCGATGGCCCTGCCGTGGTTGGAGCTTCTGATGGAGTCGTTGGCCCTGCCGTAATTGGAACTGTTGATGGAGTCGATGGCGCTGCAGATGGAGTTGATGGCCCTGCTGTGGTTGGAGCTGCAGATGGAGTTGTTGGCGCTGCCGTGGTTGGAGCTGCTGATGGTGTCGATGGCCCTGCCGTGGTTGGCACTGTAGATGGAGTCGTTGGTCCTGCCGTGGTTGGCACTGTAGATGGAGTCGTTGGTCCTGCCGTAGTTGGCACTGCAGTCGATGGCCCTTCCGTGGTTGGCTGTGCTGCAGCAGTCGATGTCACTGTCGTGATTGGTAGTGCGACAGTTGTTGTCGTACTTGTAGTTGTTGGAAAGCATTTATTACAAAGTCCACAAGTTTTGGAACATAAACTGCAAATATATGATAGATTAAAAGATGGATTTTGGCAAAACCCATTTTTCGCATAAGTTGCGCACCTAAACTTCATTTTAATTTTTTTTTATCATTACTTATTTTACCTAGTGCTGTTGTCACTGCATCCTGTTGTCGTTGGTGGTGCAGATGGAGTCGTTGGTCCTGCCGTGGTTGGAACTGTTGATGGAGTCGATGGCCCTGCCGTGGTTGGCACTGCAGTCGATGGCCCTTCCGTGGGTGGCTGTGCTGCAGCAGTCGATGTCACTGTCGTGATTGGTAGTGCGACAGTTGTTGTCGTACTTGTAGTTGTTGGAAAGCATTTATTACAAAGTCCACAAGTTTTGGAACATAAACTGCAAATATATGATAGATTAAAAGATGGATTTTGGCAAAACCCATTTTTGGCATAAGTTGCGCACCTAAACTTCATTTTAATTTTTTTCATCATTACTTATTTTACCTAGTGCTGTTGTCACTGCATCCTGTTGTCGTTGGTGGTGCAGTTGGTGTTGATGGCCCTTCTGTGGTTGGCACTGCAGTTTGAGTCGATGGGCCTACTGACAAAATTATTATTGCTGCTATAAAATAGGAACACATAGACATAGCTACAGCTGACTGTGCTAACAATTATTCTATGTTAGCACATATAAATCGAGAATAAATGTTCTCGATTATTCCTGGTCGCCTATAAAGACTATCAGGAGTCGTGGCCTTTCTATTTTCGGAAGTCAGCTATGTTTCTATTATTTCGATACTAAATGAATATTTGCTTTACATTAAATTCAATTCAATTCAATTCTAGCTTGCAGTGCAGGGTGTCCAAAAAATTTATAGCCAAAAATTTGTTTAATTAAAAATATTAATTAGTTCGCAGAGCCGCTTAACATGAACTTCTTCATTAAAGTCTATTCCATGAGAACGGTCGAAATAAATTGGCACACCATAGTGCAGAAAACAAAAAGCCGACCATACAATCTGGCAAGAAGACAAAAAAGCCGACCATCTAGGTCTAAGACTGTCTTTTGGTTTGCCCTAAAAACATGTTCCTTCCCGGCTTAAAAATGATGGAAAAAAGAGGGCCGATCCTCCTCTATTTCGTAGTTCACGTCGACAAGATGCCATTAACCATTATTTTCCATCTCTATTTTGTATATTATTATTTGGAATACCCTGTTTGTGCCTATTAATATTAAACGTTGAGGATGTTCATGTTTTTTTTGACAAACATAAAAATGTGATTGATTTGTGTTTCTGCTTCTTGTTCGATTAAAAGAATCAATTCATGAAGCTGACACATAAATCAGCTACATTCTTATGTTTGTCAAAAAAATTATCCTTTTAGACATGTTTAAAACATGGGTCTTGATACTAAAAATTATGATTTTTGAGGTTTCTACTCTAATATTTTCAATATTTTTGGTCTAAATTTAAAATCTTTTTCAATAAAAATTTTGGAGCTCTTCCTCCCCCCCCCCCCCGGGGAGACGAAATCAAAATTTTTTCGGAACTCGGGACTTGAATTTTTGAAAAATTCGCATGGGATACCCCAATAGGGGTCACAAAAATTTTTCGTCTGCAGAAAGTCAAAATTTTCGGGGGTGTTTGTACACGTTTGCCCAGGAGGACCACCTAAAAAGGGCCCGCACCCCCTCCCCCCTCTTTGCCCACCTATGTTGTGCACGCACGAACAAGTTGGGGGCGGATTTTTCGTTTCAATAATATAAAATATATTGCAAATCAGGTAAAGAAATACCAGTTTTGCAATATAGTTTATATTATTGAAACGAAAAATCCGCCCCCAACTTGTTCGTGCGCGCACAGTACCTTTAATATATCTTTTAATATTAAACGAGAAATGTCTGATGGTATGTGTCACCGAATTTTGTAACCTTAAGTCCAATCCCGTTACGACTTAGATTTTTGGAAAGAGCTCGGCGAGAGAAGAAAAACGACACCAAAATCATGGGGGATACCCCTCTAGAAAAAATTAAAAAATCAATTTGTTTCATTTTCGCCTTTTATGCTTTAATATGTGGTCATAAATGAAAATACTTTTATCTAACTGCCCTCATCTGCCCTTCACGGAAATTTATAAAATAGTATTTTTAGTGTCGCTCTATACGACTGTAACAAAATTTTTATTAAAATCGATAAATTTAGAATACTTTTGACCCTTACAAATCGATACTTTTCTATTAAAATAATAAAAATTACATTCAAATTGAAATATTTTCTAAAGTATAAAGCTGTTAATCAACGTTATTTGTGCACATATTCTTCAGGTTATTCTGGATATTTTTGTAAAAAATCTCGATAAAAAACACCCGTCTAACCCTATACAAAATTGTACTGACAGCCTTAGAGAGACCGACATGTGACAAAATGCGATTTTTCGACTTTCGCTTCAATACAAAGGCCTTCCCTGAAACAAAGAGTGTTTTTTGCTTCGAAAATGTCAAATTCGGGTTCCCCGCATGTTTTTACCCCTAGAGGGGTCATTCCCAGAAAAAATTTCGAACATTTTTTATGCGGGTACCCCCTTATCGTGTAGTAGCTCTGGATTATTCTTTCTATTGGGTCGATCGAAAAGTTTTGCCACTATTTACATGAGTTTTGGAGATCCCACAACAAAATTACACATTTATAGTAATAGGATATTAGTTTATTTTATAGTTTTATAATAACTGCATTTTTAACCAGCATGTACATTAATTAATAGGGTAGTTGGCGGTGCTGTAGCAGTCAATGTTACTGACATGATTACGGTGCGACAGTTGTTGTCGTATTGCATACATCACAAAGTCCACAAGTTTTGGGACAGTAACTGCAAATATATGATTGACTATAATTTGGATTTTGGCAAAACCCATTTGAGGCATAAATGTCGCATCTAAACTTCATTTTTATTTTTTTCATCATTACTTATTTTACCTATTGCTTAAGTCACTGCATCCAAAAACTGTTGTCGTTGGTGGTGCAGATGGTGTCGATGGCCCTGTCGTGCTTGGTGGTGCGACAGTTGATGTCGTACTTGTAGTTGTTGTAGGGCAGACACTACAAAGTCCACAAGTTTTGGGACAGTAACTGCAAATATATGATTGGTTATAATTTGGATTTTGGCAAAATCCATTTGAGGCATAAATGTCGCATCTAAACTTCATTTTTATTTTTTTTTTATCATGACTTATTTTACCTAGTGTGTATGTCGCTGCATCCAGTGGTGGTAGAAACTGTTGTCGTTGCAGATGATGTTGATGGCGCTGCCGTGGTTGGAGTTGTAGATGGTGTCGAAGGCTCTGTCGTGATTATCTGTGCTGCAGCATTCGATGGCCCTGTCGTGCTTGGTGGTGCGGCAGTTGATGTCATACTTGTAGTTGTTGTAGGGCAGACACTACAAAGTCCACAAGTACTGGGACAGTAACTGCAAAGATATGATTGATTATAAAATGGATTTTGGCAAAACCCATTTTTCGCATAAGTTGAGCATCTAAACTTCATTTTTATTGTTTTCATCATGACTTATTTTACCTAGGGTGTATGTCGCTGCATCCAGTGGTGGTAGAAACTATTGTCGTTGCAGATGATGTCGATGGCCCTGCCGTGGTTGATGCTGCAGATGGAATCGATGGCCCTGTCGTGGTTGGAGCTGCAGATGGTGTCGATGGTCCTGCCGTGGTTGGAGCTGCAGATGGAGTTGATGGCCCTGTCATGGTTGGAGCTGCAGATGGAGTCGATGGTCCTGCCGTAGTTGGAGCTGCAGATGGAGTCGATGACCCTGTCGTGGTTGGAGCTGCAGATGGTGTTGATGGTCCTGTCGTACTTAGAGCTGCAGATGGAGTTGATGGCCCTGTTGTGCTTGGAGCTAAAGATGATGCCAATGGCCCTGTCGTGGTTGGAGCTGCAGATGGTGTCGATGTCCCTGCCGTAATTGACGCTGAAGATGGAGTCGATGGCCCTGTTGTGGTTGGCGGTACGACAGTTGATGTCGTACTTGTAGTTGTGGTAGGGCAGACACTGCAAAGTCCACAAGTACTGGGACAGTAACTGCAAAGATATGATTGATTATAAAATGGATTTTGGCAAAACCCATTTATGGCATAAACTCCGCACCTAAACTTCATTTTTATTGTTTTCATCATTACTTATTTTACCTAGTGCTTAAGTCACTGCATCCAGTGGTGCTAGAAACTGCCGTCGTTGACTGTGTAGATGGTGTCGATGGCCCTGTCGTGGTTGGCACTGCAGATGGAGTCGTTGGCCCTGCCGTGGTTGGCGGTGTTGCAGCAGTCGTTGGCCCTGCCGTGGTTGGCGGTGCTGCAGCAGTCGTTGGCCTTGTCGTGGTTGGCAGTACGACAGTTGATGTCGTACTTGTAATTGTTGAAGGACATAGATCACAAAGTCCACAAGTTTTGGCACAGTAACCGCAAATAAATGCGTCATCATAATATCGATTTTGGCAAAACCCATTTTTGGCATAAAGTGCGCACCTAAACTTCATTTTTATTTTTTCATTATTACTTATTTTACCTAGTGCTTATGTCAATGCATCCAGAATCTGTCGTCGTTGACTGTGCAGATGACCATTCTGACAAAATTATTATTGCTGCTATAAAGTATCGACGCATACACATAGCTAAAACTGACATTGTTTATAGGGTGCAAAGATTGGCTTTTTTTGGGACCCGGAAATTTATTTTTTCGAAAATTGATCCCGGTAATTTTATGCGGGGAATCGATTGCGCGTATTCACAAACCCTGTAAATGCTTCCATGATCCTGATATAGGGAAAAATTGGGTGTTTTCTCGAAAAATATTCATTTTTCCCATTTGTTAGCTTCAAAGGCCCAATTTTTTCCCAGAATCAGAGAAGCATTTTCAGGGTTCAGGAATGCACACAATCGATTCACCGCACAAAATTACCCCTAGAGGGGTCATTTTTAGAACAATAAATTTTCGGATTCTTATAAATAAAAAAGCCACTTTTTGGGCCACTCTATAGAATAAAATGGGAGCTAGTTCACTTAAAATAAAAACATTCATATTCTTAGTTAAAAAATCGAAAAAGCAATTAATTGATATCAGTTTTTAGCGTAGTTTTTTAAATAATTGCACAATCAGGGTTTTCGTGTCAATACACAGACTACTTCAACTCGTGTCATAACGCATGTCACAACGACTAGCGTCGTGACATAGTGCAATGTCACACCGACTAGCGCGCTGCACCAAAACCATGCCATTTGGATAAAAAGTTCAAAAGTTATGGCCAAAACAATATATGTCATTTTTAAGCTTAAAATGGATTTTATTTTAAATATACTAAAAATTGTCCAAATATCAATTTTTCACAATTTTGTCCACTTTTCGAAGTCCTACGCAAAAAATAACATCGATCATCACTTTTTCGCTTAATTTTTTATCCTATACATGAGACCCTATACAAAAAGAAATATTATTATTTTAGTAACTTTTTTATTTATTCTAGTAACTTTTATTTTAATAACTTTTTTAATTATCTTAGTAACTTTTTAAATTATTTTAGTAACTTTTTTCGGTACTTATGCACTATCCCCCTAGGCTGAAAAAAGGCTTAGACTTTGGTTTATGATTAGGCTGAGGCCTTAGGCTTAGGATTAGGCCTTAGGCTTTGGCTTTAGGCTTTGACTTTAGGCTTTGGCCTTAGGCTTAGGGATTAGGCCTTACGCTTAGGATTAGGCTAAGCCTAAGGCCTAACCCTAAGCTTAAGTCTAAGCCTTTTTTCAGCCTTGGGGGATAGTGCATAAGTACTGAAAAAAGTTACTAAAATAATTTAAAAAGTTACTAAGATAATTTAAAAAGTTACTAAAATAAAAGTTACTAGAATAAATAAAAAAAGTTACTAAAATAAATAAAAAAGTTACTAAGATAATTGGCATTCATACAAAAACACATTTATAATAAATTTAAATGAAAACCGATTTTGGTATATAAATGGTTCTCCCCCTTTAAGCCTCCTACACGCAACAAAGAATAATTATTATATGTTAATACATATAGATCTAAAACAGATGTTTCATTCCAGGTCTCGCCTATACTGACTTGCTGACCTTTCTATTTAGAAAATCTTTTGTGTTTACGTTTCTATTATTTCGATACTGATATAAATGGATGTTTGCTTACATTCAATTACATGTAAAATCCCATTCTAGCTTGAAGTACATTTGTACAGGGTGTCCAAAAAATTTATAGCCAAAAATTTGTTTAATTAAAT